>JABCRI010000894.1:0-44417 GCA_015143295.1 Tetracentron sinense
TCTACATCACATAGAAGGGCCTCCCTTCAATCGCAAGTACAATCTCACAAGAACATCTCACAAGTGAAAGGACATGACATGAGCATTTAGGAAGAAGGGTCTCCCTTCCCTCACAAGTAGTTTACTCTTCCAAGCATGATACAAGCAAGCATGACATGGCCTGACAAGCATGGGCATTTAGGAAGAAGGGTCTCCCTTCCCTCACAAGTAGTTTACTTTCCAAGCAAGCATGACATGGCATGACACGCACGATACGATAAGATAAGACAAACATGACAAGTTTTCAAGCAAGGAAATGGTATTTTCAGTCAAGTCAAGTGCACGGTGTTTTCAAGGGTTTTATCGGCTTTTATGAATTCAAGCATGATTATATACTCCTTTACTTTATTGTCATGATATGAATTATTCCTGCTTTATATGCTTGAATTGTTTCCTGCTTTATATATGTATGCTTCCTGCTTCCTATACTGCTATGGTTTTGCTATGACTATTGGTTAGTATTTAGTACCCGCTGAGTATTCCATGCTCAGCCGTACTTCTTATGTCGGCAGGTTCTGAGGGAGCTGCTGCTCCATTTGATGTCTGTGCTCCTAGCCCTTGGGTGGAGGAGGAGTACGTCGAGGAACCTTTGGAGGAACCTCCCGTAGAGGGTTATCAGTAGGTGGTGTTAGATTCTAAGTGGTTTAGCTGTGGGTGAGCATGAGTGATTATATCCATGTATTTTGGCGGGCATGTCCGCACTTTCTTTGTTTTGTTTCCTTTTGTATTAAACTTGGACCATGTGTATATATACTTAGAGGTTTGTTAGACTTCCGTTGTGTTTTATAGTTATGCTTCCGCTGTTATCCTCTATTGTATATGTTCTGTGAGTTTTGCAGGTTGGTTCGTCAAGCAAGTCATGTAAGTAATGATTAAGTCGTCCAAGATTCACTCTAACTCCTAGGGTGGGTTTTGGGTCGCGACACAAGATCTCACATTCTCCTAGGTGGGGTTTTAGGGTGCGACACCTTAACTGCCTTAGGTCCTTTATCTCAAACTCTGTAGCCAATTGAGATTTTAACCTCTTAATTTCTTTAGAGATGTAACAAGTAAGGAAAATCTTTATCTTGTTATCTGCCCGCTATTTCTGTCAAGGAATAGAGTAAGGGCAGCTCCTTCCTATAGTAGAGTAGCTCTTCCTTCACAGCTTGACTCTATTGCTTGCTTGAGCCTCTTTTAGAGTCTCTTTTTGTTCTTTTAGAGTCTCTTTTTGTTCTCTTTTGTGATATTACTTTATACTTGTAGGCCCCCTCACTCACGGAACAATAACTTTATCAGCCTCAAGGGCGAGGGCTACCCTGCTAGCTCAATTTCACCTCTCCCTTGTCTGAAAGGACAGAATGGAGCTTCTTTTGAGAGTGAAATACAGATTATCGCATTAGACCCTGAAAAACTATGTCATTCACATAAACTATAAGGGCAGTTGTCTAACCCTGACAGTGTTTGATAAACAAAGTATGATCAACTTGGCTTTGAGAGTACAATTGTTTCTTCATGGCACCACTGAACCTTTCAAACCAGGCACGAGGGAACTATTTCAACCCATATAAGGCCTTCAATTTACAAACTTTCCCTTGTGTTATGCTATGGGAAAGCTAAAACCAGAAGGAACATTCATGTAAACTTCCTCCACTAAGTCTCTATAAAGGAAGGTGTTCTTCACATCAAATTGATGAAGAAGCCAGTCTTGGTTAGTAGCCAGAGAGAGAATCACACAGATAAAATTCATTTTAGCCACAGGAGCAAATGTCTCATGGTAGTCAATGCCATGAGTTTGGGTGAAGCCCTTCGCAACTAGTCAATTTTGTATCTTTCTACAGAACCATCCGACTTGTATTTCACTATGTAAATATACTTGCATCCAATCGGTTTCTTTCCCATTGGTAGGTCAACAATTTCTCATGTGCCACTTTTCTTAAGAGTCCCCATTTCTTCACACATCACATCCTTCCACTTAGGATGAACAAGTGTTTCAGAAACACTGCAAGGAAAAGACACCGAAGACAAGGACGAGGAAAAGTACGATATGAAGAAGATAATGAGTTGTAAGAAACAAAATTTAAGATAGGATGGTGAGTGCAAGATCTAACTCCATTTCTAATGGTAATAGGGAGATTAGAATCATCAACAGTTGAATCAGAATCATTACTTGAGTTAGAAATATTTGGATCCGAGGGAGAATCTTGGCAGAGAGCGTGAGACATAGGTCGTGGTCGCCTAGAGTAAACCTGTAATTCTTTCTCTTACGTATGTCTAATATCAATCACAGTAGAGTTAGGGATATCGAAAATAAGAAGATGAAGAGGTATAAGAGAAGACAACACTTCAACATCAACATTCTCCCCCTGGTCTTCAGAGGAGGAAAGTAAGGAACATCCTCAAAGAAAGACATCCATAGATAGAAACTTCCTCTTGGAAGGAGGATGGTAGCACTTATAACCCTTCTGAGTGGGGGAATATCTAAGGAAAACACACTTGACAGCACGAGAATCAAGTTTAGTGCAGTCAAGTTTGAGCACATGCACAAAGTAAACAGATCCAAATACTTTGGGTGGTATAGGAAAATGAGATGTAAGTGAAAGGACATACAATGGAGCTTTGAAGCCCAAGATCCGTGAAGACATTCTATTCATAAGAAAGACAGCAGAAAGTAAGACTTCTGACCAAAGGTATTTGGGGACATGCATGGTAAAAAGAAGGGATCTGGTGATGTCAAGAAGGTGTCTATTTTTGCATTCGGTCACTCCATTCTATTGTGGAGTGTGAACACAAGTGTTTTGGTTTGGTGAACAATACCATGGTTAGTAAAGTATGCGCATAGGTCCCTATTCAGATATTCCCCACCGTTATCAGAACGAAGGATCTTAAGCTTAGCATCAAATTGAGTACAAACCATTTTATGAAAAGATTTAAAAGAAGCATAAACATTAGATTTTGACTTAAGAAAATACACCCAAGTTTCATGAGAAAAATCATCTACAAAAGTCACAAAATATTTATAACCACAGAAAGGTGCAGGACCCCAAACATCAGAATGAACCAAGTCCAAAAGGTGAATTGCATTGAGATATACTTCGATCTAGTGTGCCTGGGCTCCCCTGCCAAGAGACATATGGCTGCTAAATTGTGATGGCTCAGTTCGACCGACCTTAGCGGAGTATGGAGGTATATTCCGAGATCATCAAGGCACTCCCCTTTTCGCTTTCGCCGAAGGCTTATTTGATTCTGATGTTCTGAAGATGGAAATAATGGCTATCAACCGTGGTTTGGACTTAGTCAAAGAGCATGGCTTCTCCAACATTGCTATAGCTTCTGATTCTCTAAATGCTTCCAAGTGCCTCTCCAAGATAGCCCCCCCCCCCCCCCCCCCCTTGGCATCTCCAGAATCTGGTGGCAGCCATGCAAAGGAAAATGGAAGAATTAGAAGTCTTCACGGTGCAGCATGTTTGGCTCGAAACTAACATGGTAGTGGATTTTTTGGCAAACTTTTGTAACTCTATATCCTCCTTAGTTCTATCTCCTCCAGATTTCCCCTTGATCCTTCTTTCCCTTGTAGATAAAGACAAATTAGGACACAAATATCTTTGCATGTAATTCGTTTTTGAGTTTTATATATCTGGTAGGGGTGTGCCTAACCCCAGCTACCTTCCAAAAAAAATTTTTCACAAGTTTCTCATTGAAATGAAGTAGCAGATAAAGAGCCAGCTGAGGAAACATCCTCTTGAGAAGCAAAAAAGAGGGATGACCTAAATGAAAATGTCATCTCATCAATTGGTCAAAATTACTCATGTTCCCTGAAGAGGACTGATACATATGCATCCCAAGAGAGGAATTCAACTGATAAAGACCATCCTTCTCACGACCACTGCCAATCATCTGCCTCATCACCAGATCCTGAAAACGTAATGAGAAGGAAAAAATGTGACACTGCAATTGAGGGACTTGATAGTACTACTGACGGATAAAAAAAGTAGCAATGTTAGGAACATTGGTAACCTTATCGGTAATTTGAGACATAGTATCATCTGCATTACGAACTTTGTCTATCCCAGAATAAAGATGATATGATGAAAAAATAGAGGACATACCAGTCATGTGCTTGGATGCCCTAGAATCAATGATCCAAGAGTGATGAGCAAATGGTACTGAGACATTGAAAGCAGTGGTAGATGTACCTGACTGATCAAAGGAGGAAGTGGAAGGGGTCTCCATTGGGTCACGGCAGAGAGACTCCATATCATCTCTAGATAACTAACTGAGATGTCGGTGCTGTAGTAAATCTAGAATTCGCAGCGGTTGTAGCAGTATGGGCAGAAGGATCTCCAAACCCTTCTGGACAATGAGAATCACCTCCATATCCACCTGAGTGACCTCCCCTTTGTGTAGATTGGCCATGTAGTTGCCAATACTGATCACGGGTGTGTTGAGTCCTCCCAATCGCATTTCAGCTTGTCTTTGTCATAAAAATGTTCACCATCAAACCGATTACCACGACCTCTAAAGGATCCTCTACCACCTCCTCTTCCACCACGCTGAAAAGTGGAGGAAAGTGCAGACTTCTCTGGAGCAGTCACCATCCTAGAGGTCATCACATCACGTCTGTTTGCTTCATTCTAGATATGAGCATTACATGACTAAGTGTCTCAAGAGGAGGATCGAGACTTAGGAGCTGTAAGCGAGCATTTTCATATTCCTGATTCAGACTGGCAAGGAACTTAAAAATCCACATTCGTTCAACCCACTTCTTGAAGGCTACAACATCAACAGTACAATTGGGCTTAAAGTCTGAGAAGTGATCAAATTTCTTCCATTTCTCATTCAACTTGAATTTTATAAAGTTGGACAAAATTACCTACATTCGAGTAGGTCTAAGAGAGAGTGTCCCAAATAGCCTTAGCAGTCTTCAAGAACACCAAACCCCTATTACTGTGGGGTAATACTGAATTAGTGAGCCAAGACATCACAATTAAATTGTCTGGAGTCCACTTCACATGTGAAGGGTTTGACTTGGCAGGTTCCGCTATCTCTCCAAGTAGGTAACCCAATTTACCCTTCGCGTCAATGTACATTTCAACAGATTTAGCCCAATAAGCGTAGTTTTCACCATCAAGCTTCTCTGACGTGATTTGCAAGTGAGGGTTGTACCACAGTTGAGTCATACCTCCACTCTCAAGGATTTCTTCTTCAAACATACACAAACTGAATTTTTGTAGGACAATGGAGTCATACCTCCACTCTCAAGGTTCAAACTCGACCTTGAATACCACCATACCTTCAATTCCAACTATCCATAGACCTTATAAGTACCAACCAAGGCAACCTAAGGGGCTGCCATAATCAAAACAGACCACAAATAGTGATGCAAAACGCTAGTTTAGAGGGTGAAAAAGACTTCACCGATTCTCCAAATCAGTCCGAAATCAGCCAAACCCTATGTGGCAATGTTTCTCTCAAAAAACAGCACCATCCTTGTCCATTATCCCATACAAACAACCATCCATTTGAACAAAACCAAAGCTGAACCTCTATAGAGTATTTTTGCAGAATTTTAATATATTTTCCTTTAAATCATCATAACTTCTTCAATATTCAACCAAATCACATGATATTTGATTCAAAATTCCTCTAAATTCAAGTTCTCTGAAAAAATAACTTCAAAGTTACCCCTTGGGTAGCCTAGGCCGTACAGCAGAAGTCAGTCGTACAGTGATGACGTCAGCAGCGTGCTCCTTCTTCTTTGGTTGTTGTTGTAATAAACTTCTTCTTCTTTGTTTAGAATGCTTTGATACCAAGTAGGTTTGTAGCTAGGTTAGAGAGAAGAGAAAGAGAGAAGAGAAATGGGAAAGAGAGAATGAGGAAGTTAGGGTTCCTCTTCTCTATAATGACTATATATACTTGGCTAATACAATAGTTGGGGCACAAGACCCATACAAGAGAAAAAGAAATAAAAGAATATTGGGCCACTACAACATAAGAGAGACCCATAAATACATTATACCCACAATTATATCAACAGTTCAAAATTAAAAATACTACTTTAATGCACATGTGGACCATATAATATGGATTTGTGATTCAAATTACCTGTCATGTGCCTTGTTTTGATTGTTTGCTAGAAAATATGTAGAAATGGGTATCCAAAGCTAGGAAAATCTGTTAATTTTCCTATAAGGATTTGTGTTCCCTTGCTAATGTCATGAATTTATTTTGCCATGTTTACTATGGAATTCCATGCATCCTGAAATCAGATCACAGGACAATATCTCTTAATGCATCTTACCAGATTCAAGATTAGTCGTGGGAACCCAGCTTTTCTATGCAAGTGAAGAGAAGATGCCATGCCAGATTGCTTATTATTCTTGCCAAATTGAATGGGAGCTTCGTGACCATAGTGACACTGTGATAAGCCTCTTTTGATTCTTCATGGAACAACTTGGACGAACAGTTCCTGTAGGTTATGACATGCTCTTGTTACTGGAACTACCATCCTGAAATACTAGGAGAAACATAAATTGGATAATTTTCTTTTGTGCACAAAAAATCCATCTTTAAGTAAAGGAGCCCACATTGATGCCAACCAACTAATTTCGATCAGAAAACCCGAAAAGTCGACTCGACTCTAAAGTTAGCTGGGTCAAGTAACTCAGAAAACTTGACTCGGTCCAACTCGAAATATATATATACCAATTAGTCAATTACCAATTTCTTGGCATTTTATCCAAGATCAAATCACAAATAACTTGAAAACCTAGGTTAAAAGAACCCAAATTAGACTGGTTTTACAGCCTCAAACAACATAAACACCAAGTTTAACAGAATCCATACTAGGCAGGTTTTGCAGCTCCAAAAAAAGTTGATGCAAAACAGTGTGTGTCGCGACCCAAAATACCCCCTAAGAGTTAGGATACCTTGGTGTTGTGAACTCATTACCAAACCATCCTGTACAACATATAAGACATGCTATAGCGAAAGCGAAATACAAAAACGTCTATGCATCCTATATCAAAGTTTATACATAACCAAAATAAAGAGCAAACATGCTCGTTCATCAAAATACGCGTATCAGTCCCTCCTATCTCACTCATTTTGGGCCCACCACCGATCAAGTATCCTCTGATAGTCCTGAAGCTGCTCCGAAGTAGGTATCTCCTCAACATATTCCTCCTCGACCCAAGGCTCCTGAGGACGCTCGCCACAGATGTCGAGAGGACCTACCGACATAATATGTACGACTGAATATTGAATACTTAAAGCGTAATACAACCACTAGATAGTTAATGTCAAAACATGAATACAAAATATATATTGCAGTTTAAATCATTCACATGAATTTTTAATCAGAGCACGGAAAACGTAATTTAAAAACAATCATGTGCATTACCTTGGAAAAAAATCTTATTTTGATGTACCATCTTTACTTTTGTCTTTCAAGTCTTGTGCATTACGAGTATTGGTAAAATACTTAGTTCATTATTTATTACAGTATTTAAAATACCCTAGATCCAACTCAGGAGTCGGGCACTAGTAACCATTGGTGTACCCACATAAACTGGGCGGGCTACTTTGGGTTATCTCACCTTCGGATACCTTCGGAGTTAGACGACCAATATCCATCTCCCTTCGGGGTGGTATGCTTTAGTTTTTTTTTTTTTTTTTTTTTTTTTTTTTTTTTTCTTTTTTTTTTTTTTTTTTTTTTTTTTTTTTTTTTTTTTTCCCCCCCTTTTTTTTTTTTTTTTTTTTTTTTTTTTTTTTTTTTTTTTTTTTTTTTTTTTTTTTTTTTTTTTTTTTTTTTTTTTTTTTTTTTTTTTTTTTTTTTTTTTTTTTTTTTTTTTTTTTTTTTTTTTTTTTTTTTTTTTTTTTTTTTTTTTTTTTTTTTTTTTTTTTTTTTTTTTTTTTTTTTTTTTTTTTTTTTTTTTTTTTTTTTTTTTTTTTTTTTTTTTTTTTTTTTTTTTTTTTTTTTTTTTTTTTTTTTTTTTTTTTTTTTTTTTTTTTTTTTTTTTTTTTTTTTTTTTTTTTTTTTTTTTTTTTTTTTTTTTTTTTTTTTTTTTTTTTTTTTTTTTTTTTTTTTTTTTTTTTTTTTTTTTTTTTTTTTTTTTTTTTTTTTTTTTTTTTTTTTTTTTTTTTTTTTTTTTTTTTTTTTTTTTTTTTTTTTTTTTTTTTTTTTTTTTTTTTTTTTTTTTTTTTTTTTTTTTTTTTTTTTTTTTTTTTTTTTTTTTTTTTTTTTTTTTTTTTTTTTTTTTTTTTTTTTTTTTTTTTTTTTTTTTTTTTTTTTTTTTTTTTTTTTTTTTTTTTTTTGTTTTTTTTTTTTTTGTTTTTTTTTTTTTTTTTTTTTTTTTTTTTTTTTTTTTTTTTTTTTTTTTGTTTTTTTTTTTTTTTTTTTTTTTTTTTTTTTTTCTTTTTTTTTTTTTTTTTTTTTTTTTCTTTTTTTTTTTGTCTTTTTTTTTTTTTTTTTTTTTTTTTTTTTTTTTTTTTTTTTTTTTTTTTTTTTTTTATTTTTTTTTTTTTTTTTTTTTTTTTTTTTTGTTTTTTTTTTTTTTTTTTTTTTTTGTTTTTTTTTTTTTTTTTTTTTTTTTTTTTTTTTTTTTTTTTTTTTTTTTTTTCCTTTTTTTTTTCATAGGGATGTCCGACATAACAGATTTTTTTTTTGGGGGGGTTTTCCATTACAGGCGACCTACCTATCGTGCCGCTCCGTCGGTAGTAATCAGGTTGATTAGTTACCATGACCCCAGGAGATGTGCAGGATTCTAATCAACCTGAGATAGATGACTAGAATCATCCTGAACCAGTACTTTCCCATATACTTTCCGGTCTTTCCTTTTTATTTCCAGTAACTTTCCCTTTACATATTATAATTACGTTTGCCTTACTTATTTGGATAACCCATAATGATAAAATCTCGATCATGCAAACATCTGTGCTATGTGTTTAGCAATTGTGAATAACATGATAGAAAAAAAAGAAAAAAACTCTACTTCACCAAATTCTGTCACTTTTCATTTAAATAGCCTAAGGTATAAATAAAGTCATACACATGTCAAGCATAACTAGAATATTGGTTTTTTCATGGTTTTCCCGAAACTTAAATCGTCTTTTTAATCATTGCTTTTTCATCTTTGAATTCTAACATCAAGAACGGATTTAAAATAGGAATTTCTACACTTTTATTAGTTGGTTGAAAGCATAAAAGCATCACAATTTGATTATAGTAGGATTCCCTATAGTTCAAAAAAACCCAGATTTTATCTTTTAAAGTTATACGATGATTTATGCCAATAAAAGTAGTAGAAAGTATCTAAATATAAAATTCATAACAAAGAACCTCGGTATAACAAACAAACAAGTGGATCTGCTCTGATTCTAACATATGGTTTATGAAATAACATTAGTAGAGTGATCTACCTTTCTCAACCCAAAATCCTTTGGTTGAGAACCATTGAGAAAGAATGAGAAATGAACTTCAAGATTGAAGAAGACCGTGGAAGTTTGAAGATCCGAACTTTGGGGGGGAACGGGAAGCAAAGAACAAGCTTCACCTTTTGATCCGAAGACACTAGCAAAGCCACTTCAAAACCTAACTTTCTTCTCAAAATCCAAAAATCTCTTCTAAGGGTGTGTAAACCTACCCGCGCGTGTGGGACTTTATATAGGCAAAGGGGGTGGCTAAGACCCAAACCCTTAAAATATCATCCCAAGTGTCGGTTTCAGCACCAAAAAGGGAAGGAGGGGTGGGGGGGACTGGCGGTGTTTTGTTTTATCCAACTAGGTCAACCGGTGGTTTTGGGGGGTGTCTGAAGAAAGTGCCTATACAACATAGAAGTAGCAGTGAGCACGCATGGTTACACCCCTGTCCAAAAAAGTGCTAGAGATTGTGGTCAGACAGCACCGCCGTGGGATTGGTCGGACTGCGGGTCGTTGATCCACGATGTAGGGTCTACCAACGAGGGCTGCCCAATTTGTCTGCATTGGCGGTGGCCATGAATGTTGACTTGGTGATCGGATTTTGACGATTCAACTTGGGTTGGATTGTACATTCAAGGGAAATTAATTTTCATGTTTTGTACAAAGCCCAATTCTGAGGTTAAATGGTCGAAATGAGCCTACAAGTTGACTGGTACAACTGTTTCGGACGTTTAGCAGACCAGATCTGTGGAATATTCCACATTTGACTTAACTTCTAGTCCAAAATCTCAAAAAAGTGATAAACATGAACTTAAAGAGGGGTTCAATATTCTAATAGTTTAAGAATCACTCAATCGCTAAGCAATGACCCAACTAGAGCCCCCAATTTGATGGATATTAATACGCCTCTTTGACACTTCGACAACTTTTCCAACTTATGTTTAACTCTTACAAACATGAAATTGAACTCCGACTTAAAAATCATCAGACCATGAACATACGTGGAAATCCAAAACATGTTCTGAATAAAAACACAACCATTGCAAAACCACAAGCGTTTAAGCCTTTTGAAAAACACTATTAATAGACACATTCACTTAGTGATCCCAAGTTTCAGGGTTTACAGGGTGGCATTTCAAATTGGTTTTAAAAAAAATGAAAATGTTCAAATACCACGTGCGTGGACTGACTGAGGTTGGCAAGTCAAAAAAATCGACTCGACGATACCGAGGTAACTCAACGATAGGGCCCTTTGAGTTTGAGGAACTTCGACTTGAAACTTCAGGGTGGGTCGGGTAAGTCGATGAGTCAACTTGTCGAGTTTAGAAGCATTTACGACCTTTAACTCAAGATGCGAGGGAAATACATACACGACGTGCCTTTGTTTTTTAGATTGTGCTGACAGTAACTCTACTTCAAACATGTTGTGATTTATATGTTCCTCAAATACTTTTTTCAGCATTGTCTTTACCTTCCTTTCCTTCGCCCTTTACCAAATTCTAGAGTCCTCAAGTTTGCAATACAATACTCATTTATGTAAGTACATGCTTGACCTCACAAGCAAAGATTCAGATTGGGAGAAGGTTCAACCTGCCTTTTAAATGGAAACATGTTATCAATAGATATTCTCAGTAGAATTTACTGATAAAAAAAATAGATATTCTGAGTAGAATTAAGTATGCCTGCAAAATTAGCTGCTTTGGCCTTAAGGCAGCTGCCATTATCATTTTTCTAGTTTCCCTCCTATAAGCGTACCTTCAGCTTGTTCAGAGTGATTTCTAAGATCTAATTTTTAGTAACTTATGATAAACTCCATCTAATATCTACTTTTCTGTAGGGATCACCTTGAGAGTTACACAAGTGACTACACTATACAAGTGCTGGTGGGGTACTGCTTGGTCTATATTTTCATGCAGACTTTCATGATTCCAGGAACTGTTTTCATGTCGTTGCTTTCTGGAGCCCCCTTTTCGGAGTCCTCAAAGGTGTGGTTTTGGTTTTCTTCACTGCCATTGCTGGTGCTTCTTCTTGCTATTTCCTATCGAAACTAATATGGAGGCCCCTGGGTCTTCTTTCTTTGGCCAAACAAGCTGAATTTCTTCCAAGCCCAGGTGAAATTTGGCTCCTCCAAATAACTATTTTGCCTCCATCTACTAATAGAGTAGCTACAATTTTTTTGTTCTCTCCCAGGTGGCTAAAAGAAGAGATCGATTGCTGAACTACATGCTTTTCTTAAGAGTGACACCCACCTTGCCAAACACATTTATCATCGTAGCTTCACCAATAATAGACATCCCATGCCATATTTTCTTCCTGGCAACCTACATCGGCCTCATCCCAGCTGCTTATGTCACTGTCAGAGTATTTGTCGCGACCCAAAATACCCCCTAGGAGTTGGGGATACTTTGGCTCGTGATGTGCCATAACTGATACCAATTCATCTTGTAATAATACCCAAGGCATAATATAAATAAATCATAAATAGTGCGGAAGCTTAAATCAAAGTGTGGAAGCGTAACCCAAAATTTCTTTTCCATATATAATTTGTATCCCAAGTTTGAACACATATAATCAAAAGCAAAGGTGGACATGCCCACTTATCAAAATACAAAATGACCTCTTGCTAACACTCCACTTAGCAGTGGTCTAGATACAGCCACACATCTAGGTCTCTCTTTTCCTGTGGCTGCAACGGGATAGGCGGATCCCTCTCTTCTACATATTCCTCTTCAAACCATGGCTCCGGGTTGTGGATATCGAACGGACTTGCCGACATGAAATGTACGACTGAGCATGAAATATTCAGTGAGCACAAACTAATAACTAACCATACTATAATAACAAGATATCACATACAAGTATTTGAAAGAATAATAATCACAACATTCATGCTTAAAACCCGTCATGGAAAACCTTTCATGAAAACTTGTGCTTTTCTTAGAAATCAAAACATCTTATGCATGATTAAGAGTTCTTATAAATGCTTATGAGCCTCGTGTATTCTTATGAGTTGCTTATGAGCTTACGAGTTCTTATAACCTTTCTTGTGAGCTTCGAGTTTTTGTAAGCTTCTTGTGAGCTTACGAGTCCTTATGAGCTTGTTCTTGTGAGCTTATGATCCTTAGAGACATATGCATGATCTTAGACTTGTGAGATTCTTACAAGTTCTTGAAAAGCCTTGCGAGACTTATGATCCTTGGAGTTTATGCGAGATCTTGGACATGATCCTTGTGAGCATGAGGTAACCGATCTTAGAATATCAACCCAAAGTTTGGCTTTGTCAATACTTATGCATTATGCTTCTTTCTTACGAATTTTCCTTGAAAACCTTTCTTACGATGCTTGAAACACATGCTTATGAGAAAACTTCGGTTCATGCAAGTATGCGTGCTCGTGCTTGACAAATAGTGGCAATCATAATGACATTTAACAAACAAGAAAACATGATACAACATTTCAACAAATTTCTTTAACTATATAAGCTTTGAAGGAAAACATATAGAGCATTTCACTTAATATTTATCAAATGGGGAAACTTCCTAACAAATTTCTTTAACTTAATCTTTATCAAATGTGGCAATCATTATCTTAGTTTAGTCCTCATTCATGCATTTTATCAAACATGTAGTATTCAACACTTCTTAGGCCTTTTAACACATGATTTCACCAAAATGTCATCAACATCATAAGCGTATTCATTATTGGTACAATGCCCATCCACCATTTTTTTTTTTGGAAAGAAAAGAAAGGGGTTAGGCAGACCCCGACCTGCACTAAAACCAAAAAACTTACAATCGAATATATCTATCTCCATGCGCGTCCCTGCTAATGATCAAGGACAACACCAGAGGGAGACTATAAGTGTCCAACATGAGCTCCCCTGGAGCGGTAAAATATTCCGAGAGAAAATCAGCGGCATGGTTGTAACGATCCGCATTTAATTAACTAGTTTCATAATTGTATGAGTTAATTGCCTAAATAAATACTTAATATTACACGTAAACTTTAGGAGTGATTAATGCATTAAAATATTGAATCTCAAAACTCATTTAATTCACTCGATTTAGTGAATTTATGGACATAAATTGCACTAAATAAAAGAAAAACAAAACGTAGAATCCATGAATATGTCTATGATTTTTGTTTAATATAGTTGATATGTTAAAATTGGATGTGAAGAACCCATTTATGAAATTTTTTATTTATTCTTGATGGTTAAATTAGGATGTGAAGAATTTAGTGAAGATATTGTCTCATTATTTTGATGGATAAAAATAGGATGTGAAAAACCATGATTAAAATCTCTGTTATTGAATGATTAACATAGGACGTGAAGAATTATATTTGATTTCCATTTTATTATGCATGGATGATTAAAATAGGATGTGAAGAACCCATTTATTATATAGTTTTATTATTCATTGATTTGATGTAGAGGATCTATTGATGATATTATTTTATTATTATTGAAATGTTGAAATAGGATGTGAAGAACTTATTGCATATATTGTTTTTTTATCATAGAATTATCATGGTAGGATGTGAAGAATTTTGTATAGTCAATTATGATTCAACAAGGGGAATGGGAAAGTTATGTAAAGTGGGTGGATTTACGAAGAGAATGGGATGATGGATGATTTGAATGGATGATTTAATCATGATATTTAATAATGTTTGAGTTGATTTGTGTTTAACAATTTAAGAAAATTATTATTAATTAAAAATGATTTACAATCAGGATATTGATCTTGATTAAACAAACAAGGGATTTTGACAATGAAAATTAGATTGTGATTTAGGAATATTTTTAAGACTAACTGTGATTTTTATATTGTTGAATCAGTAGAAATATGATGGTTTGTGTATTGCTTTCATGATCCTAATACGTGATATGTCATTGGATAAACGAACCTCTGATGAAAGTCAAGCTTACCTAGGATTGGTTAACGTAGTGGTATAGGACTCTATGGTGAGATGTCCTATGGCCCTTGACGGTTAGTCTTAGGTGAAATTTAAACAAGAGGTGTATCATTGTGCACTCACGAATGAAAAAGATGCAAAAGTATGAATAAAGAATCAAATATATTAATGAAATGTAAGTAAGACCAAAAGCAAAGTAAGAAAAGTATGTAAGTAAGAAAGAAAGACACACAAAAGCGATAATGTATGTTGTGTTGTGCACCACTGAATACCATCAGAAAGGGCGAGATGTATGCCAAAGTAAGTAAGCCGTCGTACCGGAAAATGTATTAGGCTGTCCGTACCGGATAATGTACGAAGGGTGGTATCTCGGTAAAGTAAAGTATAGTAACCCCTTTCCTTATACGATAAAACGATATTTTAAGTTATTATAAATGCATATGAATGAGTATTAGTGTGATGATAATATATGAAATACGAAAAGTAAGAGAAGAAAGAAAAGTAAGAAAGAAAGAACATAAGGAAGGAAAAGAAAGAAAAAGAAATAAATAAAGAAAATTAGCATAATGTAAATGTTTAACTTCCGTACTCTGATTTTATATGTAAGTTAATGTGTAAAGTGATGAAATGCATGTAAATGTTATTCTTTATATTGTTTATTATGTTCTGTTATATACGCGGAGTAACTCGTTACTCAGCCGATGACTTTTGTTGTCGGTAGGTGACTATCCCGAGGAAGAAAGGGACCTTGATCGATGACCCTATTATTGAAGTTGTGTTATGGTTATTTAAATTTCGGATGATTTTAATTATCGATAGAGACACATGTTAGTAGTCTTTTATGTTTATGGTCCAGATGGGTGACCAAGAGTTATTACTTTTCAGTTAGATTATGGGATTCGAGTTTTAGTTGATGGTTTATTTTAAGAAAAAATTTTAGGTCCATATTTTTGTACCTTAATTGCTTCTAATAGGATGATTATTAAGTAAGTCACGTGCTAAGATCTCACATCCTCCTAGGTGGGGTTTTGGGGCGTGACAGAGATGGTATCAGAGCAAAGACATTAGGTCACCTAGGGCTAAGTGTCTTCTAAGTTAGAGCTAGGTTTATTTTACTCTAGGTTTGATACCAGAGGTTGTATCAGAGCAAAAGACTTTAGGCCCGTATGGGATAGTTTTAGGATTATGAGGATTAAGGAGGTTTACCAAGATAGACAAATGAATTAGGCTTAAATCCAGATTGATACCATGACGGATGTGGTGTCATTAGGTTCGCTTGGACTTAGGTTTGTTATAAAATTGTATGCTAATAAAAGTTAATGTATGTTATTATGTGTTATTATATGCTATTATGAGTTTGAAATGACACGATAATAATTATATGTTAGGATGTCTGGTGTTGAAGTAAGACTTATGAGTTATTCTTAAATTCGAGTCGGATAACGATAAAGCTAAGACATTGAATTCCTAAAGGTTAAGTATATTGAAGGAAAATCTTGAAGGAATAAGATTCAAATTCTTTTAAGACTTAGGTTTTAGAATCATTTTAAGACAGATTAAAATAATTTACCAGTTAGACTTATGATTTGTTATTTATTTTTAAAACTTTCGTCATGAGGCACAACGACCAAGGTTGTTATTATTTAATATTACTATTTTGAAAATGAAATCTTTATGATGATTGTTAATATGCTTTATATTATCATATGTGAAACATAATATGTTATAATTAGAATAAATGATTGTGCACCTGATTAGAACACGTACTAATGTATATATCTTATGCTCCTTACTAAATCAATGAATACCTAAAACATGTCTAACTGATACAATTTTTGACACATTCCTTCGTTACGAAAAATAATAATAACTAAATAAATAAATATATTTATAATTTTGGACAAGCTCATGGATGTTTGATGCACGTTTCTAGATACAAATGCGCGTTAATTCTGCAGCACGTTCTATACTCAGTGCTCAGTCTAAAAGTTCTAGATACAGATGCGCGTTAATTATGCAACACGTTCTAGGCGCAATGCACAATCCAAAGTGATAAATATATTATAAAATCCAAAAATAGTGTAGGTCTCAAAGTCCAAAAAAAAAAAACATTATACTCATCTTGTAAGCGGCATGCATAGCATAAGCATCATACATTTCATAAGCATCATACATAGTATAAGTATCATACATGGCATACACTTCATGTATAGCATAAGCATCATGCACATATCATAAGCATCATGCACATCTCATAAGCATCATACATCTCATATGCATCATACAGACCTTAAAAGCATCAAGACGGGAGACCCATCGCCAAGAAATCTTCTAAAAATAAAGATTCATGAATGTAATTCGTTTGAACGACCACTAAATTACGATTTATAAAATTCTAAGGGCATCGATATAATTTAATAACCATAAGAAAATTTTGAGGAAAATGTCTCCTAATTACACTGGAATTCTAAAATTAACCTAATGAGTCTCACCCTTGAAGAACGAGATCCCTTTAGATTTCATATGTTAGAATCTTCTTAATGTGTTTAATTTAATTATGAATTTAGTTAATTAATATTCTTCACAGAAAATGATGACTATTTGTATGTTATATCAAACTCTCTCTATAATATATGATATAATAAATCAAGAGTTAAGGTGTATGATAATAGAGCCTACCATAGACTTTCTATTTGATAATCTTTAATTAGATTAGAACGAAAAAAAAATGGAGTATTTTGCAAACAAGGTGGCCATGAGATGATGATGGAGAAAAATCTCTTGACCATGAGTTCCACACATGTAAGATAATATTTACACTTATTTGACAAGATAAAGAATGAATTTAATGACTACATAGGTTGCTCATAAATAAATATAAATAAGTAATTATATGAGTGAAAATAAATAAATAAAATAGCTTATATAATTACATGAAAATTTTAAAATATAATAAGTTTTATTAGATTTAAAGATTAAAAGAAAAAGTTATGATTACAAATCTTATTATAGTCATAGAAAAAAAAAACTCCCAATTTATAACTAAGTGACCATGAACTCTATCCATCCAAGGAGGCCATCTCAACTGTCTAGTCCGACCACACAAGACAAATTTTGTCATCTCAAAATAAAATGTCCAAACACATGATGATATGATGCAAAGTACGTCCTATCGTAGGATGACCTTAAATGAGGTGTCTAAGCAAAATGAGTAAATTTCCGTTATTTTAAGGTTATTACATTAAGTTTTATATGATTGTGTACAATAAATGTGTGTACTATATGAGTATGTAACTTATACCTTGATTGATACACATAGATAAACTATTTCAATAAAAGTATCACATTTGGCTGTTCAAGGTATGTAATTTCGAGGAAGAAATTCTTTTAAGGGGGGAGAATGTAACGACCCGCATTTAATTCACTAGTTTCATAATTGTATGAGTTAATTGCCTAAATAAATATACTTAATATTATACGTAAACCTTAGGAGTGATTAATGCATTAAAATATTGAATCTCAAAACTCATTTAATTTACTCAATTTAGTGAATTTATGGAGATAAATTGTACTAAATAAAATAAAAACAAAAAGCAGCAAATGACTTTAAAAAAAAAAAAAAAATTAGCCCCGGCAATCGATTGCCGCCGGCGGGCGATCGATCGCCCAAAATGTCGTTCGACAGTGGGCTTGCACAACTTCGTGGATTTTGAGTCCCTAGGGCTCACAATATATAAATACCCCCTTTTATTCGAGGGTTGAGGGTTTCTAAGGCATTCTAAACCTAAAAGCTCGCCCGCCGGCAACGGGCTTGCGCAACTTCGTGGATTTTGAGTCCCTAGGGCTCCCAATGTATAAATACCCCCTTTTATTCGAGAGTTGAGGGTTTCTAAGGCATTCTAAACCTAAAAGAGAGAAAATAGAGAGTCTCTGAGAGATCAAAAAGGGGAAAACTGTGGAAGTCCAAAGGATTGGTCTAAAAAAGGAAAAAAGGAAAAAAGAAGTGTGAAAATCAAGATAGAGCCCTATTCGCAAACGATAGATCGTAGGAAGACGATCAAGTGAGGTAAATAACATATCTAGTATCCAATATTTTGAATAGTTATCCTAAAATAATGAATAAAAAGGGGTAAGCCAAAGGAAAGATGTAAAGATGGGTAAAATCCATAAATATGTCTATGTTTTTTGTTTAATATAGTTGATTTGTTAAAATAGGATGTGAAGAACCAATTTATGAAATTGTTTATTTATTCTTGATGGTTAAATTAGGATGTGAAGAATTTAGTGAAGATATTGTCTCATTATTTTGATGGATAAAAATAGGATGTGAAAAACCATGATTAAAATCTCTATTATTGAATGATTAACATAGGACGTGAAGAATTATATTTGATTTCCATTTTATTATGCATGGATGATTAAAATAGGATGTGAAGAACCCATTTATTATATAGTTTTATTATTCATTGATTTGATGTAGAGGATCTATTGATGATATTATTTTATTATTATTGAAATGTTGAAATAGGATGTGAAGAACTTATTGCATATATTGTTTTATTATCATAGAATTATCATGGTAGGATGTGAAGAATTTTGTATAGTCAATTATGATTCAACAAGGGGATTGGAAAAGTTATGTGAAGTGGGTGGATTTACGAAGAGAATAGGATGATGGATGATTTGAATGGATGATTTAATCGTGATATTTAATGATGTTTAGTTGATTTGTGTTTAACAATTTAAGAAAATTATTATTAATTAAAAAGGATTTACGATTAGGATATTGATCTTGATTAAACAAATAAAGGATTTTGACAATGAAAATTAGATTGTGATTTAGGAATATTTTTAAGACCAACTGTGATTTTTATATTATTGAATCAGTAGAAATATGATGATTTGTGTATTGCTTTCATGTTCCTAATACGTGATATGTCATTGGATAACCAAACCTCTGATGAAAGTCAAGCTTGCCTAGGATTAGTTAACGTAGTGGTATGGGACGCTATGATGAGATGTCCTATGGCCCTTGACGGTTAGTCTTAGGTGAAATTTAAACAAGAGGTGTATCATTATGCACTCATGAATAAAAAAGATGCAAAAGTATGAATAAAGAATTAAATATATTAATGAAATGTAAGTAAGACCAAAAGCAAAGTAAGAAAAGTATGTAAGTAAGAAAGAAAGACACACAAAAGCGATAATCTATATTGTGTTGTGCACCACCAAATACCATCAGAAAGGGCAAGATGTATGCCAAAGTAAGTAAGCCATCGTACCGGAAAATGTACTAAGCCGTTCGTACCGGATAATGTACGAAGGGTGGTATCTCAGTAAATTAAAGTATAGTAACTCCTTTCCTTATATGGTAAAACGGTATTTTAAGTTATTACAAATGCATGTGAATGGGTATTGGTGTGATGATTATATATGAAATACAAAAAGTAAGAAATGAAAGAAAGAAAGAACAGAAAGAAGGAAAAGAAAGAAAAAGAAAGAAAGAAAGAAAATTAGCATAATGTAAATGTTTAACTTCCGCACTCTGATTTTAGATGTAAGTTAATGTGTGAAGTGATGAAATGCATGTAAATGTTATTCTTTATATTGTTTATTATGTTCTGTTATATACGCAGAGTAACTCGTTATTCAACCGATGACTTTTGTTGTCGGCAGGTTCAGGTCCAGGTTTTGACATTTGTGCACCCGGCCCTTGGGAAGAAGAAGAATACATCGAGGAACCTGAAGGTGACTATCCCAAGGAAGAAAGGGACCTTGATCGATGACCTATTATTGAAGTTGTGTTATGGTTATTTAAATTCCGAATGATTTTAATTATCGATAGAGACACATGTTAATAGTATTTTATGTTTATGGTCCAGATGGGTGGTCAGGAGTTATTATTTTTCAGTTAGATTATGAGATTGGAGTTTTAGTTGATGGTTTATTTTAAGAAAAATTTTTAGGTCCATATTTTTGTGCCTTAATTGCTTCTAATAGGATGATTATTAAGTAAGTCACGTGTCAATATCTCACATCCTCCTAGGTGGGGTTTTGGGGCGTGACAACGGTTGCCTTCACGAGGAACAAACATGATTTCAAAGTTTTCAAAAAGGCGATGAAGATTGTCTATCCTAGCGAGAGCGTAGGAATATTTCCAAGGATGCACGCAAGCCATGTTAATGCAGCTAACAGCCTAGCTCGAGTCAGAGGACACCTGAATTCGGCGGTATCCTCTATCAAAGGCAATCCACCATATTCATGTTAATGCCCATCCACCATATTCATCACACCACATCATTTATCACATTCTACTTGGCATCCATTCACCTTAATCTATGGACATTCACCACACATCCATAACCGTTCCATTTACCATATTCTTTTAGGTCACATAATAAAATCCATGTAGATAACATGCATTTTCAATAGAAACATATGGTAATACTAGGTTAACTATAAGAGTGTACTAACCTTGATGATCAAAGCTTGATTTTGAAGAAAACCCCTTAATTTGGAGGAAGCCCTTGGAGTGGAGATCTCCTAACTTGATAGAGGATGATTCTTGCTTGAGAGTCTTCAAGCTTGAGCTCCCTTGATCTCAAATCCAAGACCTCTTTGGAGGTTTTCCCCAAATCTCTCCTCTTTTTTCTCTCATTTTGTCACGCCCCAAAATCCCTCTTATGAGAATTGAGAGCTTTGGCACGTGACTTACTTGACTTAATCCATTTAATGAGCTTTAAAGGCATACAAAAATCTGAACTGAAAATTTTCTCCAATTGAATAACATTTAATACATCAACTAAACATCAATTAAGACTACAACTAAATTGAACCTACACGATCTGAGTCATCCTCGTGACTCTCAACTCTCTAATTAAACATATCAAATCTAAATATCTCAATATAAAAACTAAAACATAATAAACTAATTACAATCTCTCTGGAATTTAAACAATTTATAATAAACTAAAATCGAAATCCTGTTCCTCTTCAGGATGATCACCTGTAAGATCTTCCTTATGTACTCTCTTCAACTCAGGACTCCTGCGTACAATTATTAAATCTCGAACTTGCCAACAACAACAGTCATCGGCTGAGTAACAAGTTACCTCGCGTATATATAAATTCTTAGCTAACAATATAACAATATTTAATACAAAACGTAATTTGAAATTTAACACGATAAGTAATCATATAAATAATTCAGAGTGCGGAAGCATAATTCAATTTTGATTCTTTCATGTGCTCATTGTACTTATCTTATTTGTCTTATTACTTGACATTTTCGTTATTGATTTGACTTATCTTTCTTGTCTTATTTTTTTTTTCTTTGAGATCTTTCTTGAAGCCAGATAACTAGTACCCTTGAAAATTTGCCTTGAAGCCAGACACTAGCATCCTTGTTTTATTTACTTTTTTTCGTGAATAAATCAAACAGCATACACTATGCAATAACTTACAATAACTCTATCCCATATATTGGGTAGAGATTAACATACATCCTACTTTTCGAGGTACCACACAATATAGACATTATCCGGTGCATACGGCTTGTCTACACATTATCCGGAGTATACAGCTTGTCTACACATTATCCGGTGTATACGGCTGGTCTTACCTTGATCATAGGCCTGTGGGTACTCGATCAGTGCAAAATTCAATCATGCAGTCATATTCATGTTCTTGTGTACTTGTATAATACTTATCATCTTGTTTATTCTTGTACTCGTACATGTTTAATTTCGTGAATAAGTGTAAGTGAAATAATGATGAATATGAATCATGCACCAATTAAAATATGCAGAATTTCTCATAGTTGATCAACATAAAATATAGGTCTATCAAGTTTTCGAGAATACAATGAGAGACAATTTTATTTATCATGTCTCCAAATATATATAATTTTAATCAAATTAATCTCATAGAACCCTAATTTATAACATATCATAATTTCAAGGCAAACTTATAATCATTCCATCAAATCCAACCATCATTTATTCCTCCATTCTCCGTCATATATAACCATGAATTCATTCCCCTTTCCCTTGTTGAATATGAATAGTAAAAATTATAATAATATCTTTAACATCATCAATATATTTCACAAGAAAAAACCATAATTTAGAACACTTTCTAAGCATCATATGTATATATTTTCTATAAGAAAGTCATCATTTAAATTACTTTTTAAACATCAGGTATATTTTTCACAAGAAAATCATAATCTAAAACACTCTCAATCATCATATGTATTTTTTTTATAAGAGTTTCATGATTCAAAATATTCTTTAACATCATGTGTGCTTTTCATAAAGGATTAAAACATTCAAATCACGCTTAATCTTGTTTATTCTTGTTTAGATCTATCTCTTTTACCATGTTTATATAAAAAAATCCCTATATTGATAGGAAGGGAGTTATATTTACCTCTCACGATCACTTCCCTTGTAGAGCCCCAGACTTTTCCATGCTTAATACATGACACTTTCGTTGTCATCTTGCCTTTTAAGAGGTATGATTAATAAATGAGGAAGAATTTGGAAATTTCAAAATGTCAGAATTGTTCCTCTTCGAAGTACGAACACAACGCAAGTTGAATTGTCAAAATCGGACGAACGAGTCAAAAGATATGGCCAAAACAGTCTGAACCTGTAGGCAAAACGTAGCTCGGAAGGCACTAAGGACGTAACTCAGTTAGGCGCTAAGGACGTAGCGCGGAAGGCACTAAGGTCGTGCTCTGACATCGTACTCTGATATCGTAGCACAGACAACGTACTCTGATAACGTATACGTTGTGCATCCGTTGTACAACTCACAACGGGTACGTTGTACAGCTCACAACGAGTACGTTGTACAGCACAACGAGTTGACACTATTCACAGTACAACGAGTTGGCACTATTCACAGCACAACGAGTTGGTACTATTCACAACACAACGAGTTGGCACTATTCACAGCACAACGAGTTGGCACTATTCACAGCACAACGAGTTGGCACTATTCACAGCACAACGAGTTGGCACTATTCATAGTACAACGAGTTGGCACTATTCACAGTACAACGAGTTGGCACTATTCACAGCACAACGAGTTGGCACTATTCACAGCACAACGAGTTGGCACTATTCACAGCACTATTCACAGAAATCCCAATAAGGGTATTTCGGTCTTTTGGTCAGTTCACTCTTACCTTAAGAGTTTAATCTGAGCCTTTAGGGCATCATTCGACACTTAGAGAGTTTGAGAGAATAGAAGAAAGAGGAGAAGGCGATTCCAACCTAGGGTTTCCATTTGGGAGAGAAATCAAAGGGTTTGAAACCCTAGATCAACCTCCAGCCCGTTTTTCTTCAAGATCAAAGCACAAACTCGTGAGGAGCATCTCCTCAAACTAGGGCAGCAGCTACACAGTCGTTTTGGAAAGGGGTTTCTTCCTCATTTCTTCAAGGTCGGTACTTTTTACTACCCTCCTAGTTATAGTTCCTCTTTCCCCTTCTTTTCTCTTCATTTTCTTTCATTTACACATGTGCTATGAGATGGATAAATGGTAAATGGTGAATGGTGAATGGTGAATGGTGAATGGTGAATGGTGAATGGTGAATGGAGATGGAATGGGCGATTGGATGCCAATGGTTGTGTGTGATGAACAAATGGGGAAGGGCATTGTTCCAATAATGAATGTACATGTATGAATTGAGTAAAACCCATCTAGAAAAGCATGTTGTAGGGTAAATCCATAATGAACACACCATGTTTGATGAAATGCCAAGGTGAACACAGTGAGCTGAAAATCTGGAAATGCATGCCTAATAAATTATGAATATTGCTAGGGACTATGATAGTGTGTTTCCTGTTTTCCCATAATGCTATGAATATTACATTACTCAATCTTTGATACTATATGTGTTGTGAAATTACCCAAATGTCATCTTTAAATTTGAATGCAAGTATGTACACGGTTTCCACGAGCACGGCATGCATGGCATGATTTATCGAGGTTTTCAAGAACATGGTTAGAGGTGGGACATATCCTACGATATGTTTTACCTCGCTTTTCACAAGAAGACACGAACCAACATTCCACGAGGGGTCTCCCCTCACTCACAAGTGCATATCATGAAGAAGGGTCTCCCTTCCCTCGCAAGTACATACATATCATGAAGAAGGGTCTCCCTTCCCTCGCAAGTGCATTGCATAAAGAAGGGTCTCCCTTCCCTCTCAAGGCATCTCACAAGGACACCTCACAAGGATATCTCACAAGTTACATGATCACAAGCAAGCACGCATGACATGCATGACATGACACGACATACAAGAATCAAGCAAGATAGACATGACAAGCTTTCAAGTACAAAAAGATATTTCAAGTCAAGTCAAGTGCACGATGTTTCAAGAGGATTTATCGGTTTTCTACAAATTACAAGCATGATTATAAACTGCTTTACTTCCTTGTATGATGTGAATTGTTTCCGTTTGACATATATGAATTGCTCCTGATTATGTATTGCTATTTCTACGCTATAATTGTTGGTTAGTGTTTAGTACCCGCTGAGTATTCCATGCTCAGCCGTACTTCTTATGTCGGCAGGTTCTGAGGGAGCTGCTGCCCCATTTGATGTTTGTGCTCCTGGTCCATGGGTGGAAGAGGAGTACGCCGAGGAGCCTTTGGAGGAACCTCCCGTAGAGGGTTATCAGTAGGTGGTGATTAGATTCTGAGTGGATTAGCTGTGGGTGAGATGAGAGTTAGATTTATGTATTTTGGTGGGCATGTCCGCACTTTCTTTGGAGACTTTTTGTATAAACTTGGAATTGCGTATGTATATACATAGAGGTTTGGTAGTCTTCCGCTGTGCTATGTTAGAGTATGTTTCCGCTATTTATATCCTCTATTGTATATGCTCTGTGGGTTTTGCAGGATTAGTTGTCAAGCAAGTCATGATTAGTCGTCCAAAGTTCACTCTAACTCCTAGGGTGGGTTTTGGGGCGCGACAGAAGTGGTATCAGAGCTTAGGCTTTAGGTCTCTAGGGTCACTTAGAATCTTATACCACGGCTTGACAAGAGCATATATCAGGAAACAAGTTAGGAAGAAAGTAAGTCGGAAGAGAGTCTTGATCCAAGTGTAAGACTAAACTTTAGTCTTAGTCAAAATGGTTATTTCAACCAAGTACGAGCCTTAGGAACGCTAGAACACCAAAGTATAACATTATAAATACTCTGATGACTTAATGCGATGTATATTAGTATTATACAACTAATACAAATTGGATTATTGTGAAATGGCATTGAAGTAAACTGTGGTTTCAAGTTAGACTCATGTGGTGTTATTATTCTCAGGACTTGAGTCATGAGACGGAACACACGGGGTCGTGGACCACATACCAGAGCTTCCTCTTCTTCACGGGATGAGGATGAGCAGCCGGACCTCTCTCGAGTCTTAGGCTCTATTGCTGAGACACTCGCCATACTGGCGGCTCGGCAGGCTATACCATCATCGGCGGCACCTACTCCACCGCCCGTAGCTCCAGTACATCGTACCGCTGGAGTTGAGGCATTCAGGAGATTGAGGCCTCCATCCTTCCATGGGAGTGTGGACCCTCTTACCGCGGAGGCATGGATCCTCCAGATGGAGAAGATCTTTACGGTCCTCTCACCTTCAGAGGAGGAGAGAGTAGCATGGGCAGCTTTCATGCTAGAAGGCGAAGCCCATCATTGGTGGTTGTCCGCACTGAGGACGAGAGATTTGACCATGCAGGGTCTACCTTGGACTTGGGAGGAGTTCAAGGATACTTTTTACAAAAAGTATTTTCCGATTGGAGCACGGGAAAAGAAAGAGAGAGAATTCATCAACCTTGAGCAAGGTTTGATGTCGGTGGCACAATACGAGGCCAAGTTCTCGGAGTTGTCGAGATTTGCGCCTCATATGGTTGCTACTGAGGCAATGAAGGCGAGGAGATTTGAGCAAGGGCTCAAGGATGTGATTATGGAGAAGGTGTCTGTTTTCAGGCATACTACCTACCCTGAGGTTGTAGACAAGGCCTTATTGGTCGAGGCCAATTCGGAGACAGTGTCCAAGAAGAGGGAGTTAGCGAGAGGCCAAGCTAGTAGTTCAGCACCTCCAGAGAGGCGGACTCGTTATCAGTATGCATGGCCAGCACCATCGATGAGGCCTTATTATGCTCCTCCAGCTCCACGGCAGTATGTGCCTCAGGCACCGAGACCTCAGGCTCTTCCAGCCCCACGGCCTGTTGCACCTCAGACGATGAGGTATGCTCCGCTTCCAGCCCCTCCGACTTATACACACGAGGTCTGCACTTCATGCGGCAAAAGGCATCCGGCAGGAGATTGTCGAAGAGCATCTGGTGGATGTTATCATTGCGGTCGCCAGGGCCACATGATCAGGGATTGCCCCAGTCGGCATTTATCAGGCCAGTCTCAGGGGATTAGTCCACCAGCACGCCCAGCAGGATCATATCAGGCGTCATCTCAGACTACCCGGTCTACACCACAGTCTCGCCAGGCGAACCAGGGGCGAGTTTTTGCCTTGACAGAGGGTGATGCACTTGCATCTGACGATGTGGTGCAAGGTACGCGTTTGGAGTTATTTTCCTTATTCGTGATGGTTATGTTATGTTTTATCCCATGTGTACGTACTTGGTATGCTATATATGTATATACCTATGTGTATACACTGTTGATGCTTGAATTGACGTAACTAGCAAAAAATTTCAGGAGCCCTACTAGTCAATGAGTGTTTGGCTCGAGTGTTGATTGATACCGGGTCTACTCATTCATTTGTCTCGCCGAGTTTTTCAGAAGGCTTTTCTGTAGAGCCAAGTCAGCTAGAACTGGAGTTAGCCATTTCGACTCCTCTCGGCAAAACAGTATTGGCAGATAAAGTGTATAGAAATAGTGCGGTCCAAGTTGGAATGCCACGAATTGGCGGTTGACCTCATCGTCCTTGGATTCCAAGACTTTGATGTTATATTGGGAATGGATTGGTTAGCAGCACATCATGGGCATGTAGCTTGCTTTGAGAAAATGGTACTCTTCAAGCCGGTCGAAGGAAAACCATTTCACTTTCGAGGGTTGAGAAGTAGAGACTATTGCCCGCTTTGCGGCGTTGAGCTTAGCTAATCCCTGAAGCAAGGGACTCATCGACTATTCCGGTTGTGAGTGAATTCCTGGATGTATTTCCAGAAGAGTTGCCAGGATTGCCTCCAGATAGGGAGATTGAGTTTATGATCGAGCTTGCACCAGGCACAGCTCCTGTTTTCAGAGCTCCATATAGGATGGCCCCTATTGAACTCAAGGAGTTGAAGACTCAGTTGGAAGAATTGCAAGGCCTTGGCTTCATTCGACCAAGTGTCTCACCGTGGGGTGCCCCGGTGTTGTTTGTTAAGAAGAAAGATGGCTCGATGCGGATGTGTGTCGATTACCGACAATTGAACAAAGTCACCATAAAGAATAGGTATCCCTTGCCTAGGATTGATGACTTGTTCGATCAGTTGAAGGGAGCGAGATTTTTCTCGAAGATAGATCTTCGATCTGGTTATCACCAGTTGAAGATTAAGGCGGAAGATGTTCCCAAAACTGCTTTCAGGACTCGATATGGGCACTACGAGTTCTTGGTAATGCCTTTTGGACTCACGAACGCGCCGGCAGCCTTTATGGATTTGATGAACCGGGTGTTCCGGCCACACCTTGATAGGTGCGTGATTGTATTTGTGGATGACATCTTGGTCTATTCCCAGACACGGGAAGATCACACACGCGACCTATGCCTTGCCTTGGAAATGCTAAGAGAGCACAAGCTATACGCCAAACTTAGCAAGTGTGAGTTTTGGTTAGAAGAGGTGGCATTCCTAGGCCACGTTGTTTCTGCAGAAGGTATATCGGTAGATCCAAAGAAGATCGAAGCAGTTATGAGTTGGGCGAGGCCCAAGAGTGTTACCGAGATACGCAGCTTTCTTGGATTGGCAGGCTACTATAGGAGATTCGTAGAGGGTTTCTCTAGCCTTGCAGCACCACTCACTTACCTGACAAGGAAGAGCGCCAAGTTTGTATGGAGTGATAAGTGCGAGATCAGTTTCTTGGAACTGAAGAAGAGGCTTACTACAGCCCCTGTCCTTACTGTGCCATCTGGACCTTATGGGTATGAGGTGTATAGTGATGCCTCACACGTTGGACTTGGGTGTGTACTCATGCAGCATAAGAAAGTCATTGCCTATGCATCAAGGCAATTGAAGGAGCATGAGAAGAATTATCCCACGCACGACTTGGAGCTTGCGGCGGTCGTGTTTGCACTTAAGATTTGGCGTCATTACCTTTATGGGGTGGAGTTCTATGTGTTCACTGATCACAAGAGTCTCAAGTATCTCTTTTCCCAAAAGGAGCTGAATCTAAGGCAACGGCGTTGGATGGAATTTTTGAAAGACTATGATTGTACCATTCAATACCACCCGGGTAAAGCAAATGTAGTGGCAGATGCTTTGAGTAGAAGACCTCAAGGGTTGTTAGCACATATGTTGGTTCAAGAATGGAAGCTACTAGAAGATTTGGCAAATCTGGACATCAGTGTGAATGACTCTGTCCGTGGTCCTACCTTGGCAAATGTTACGGTTCGGCCGTACATTATAGATTTGATCCAAGAATATCAAGCCATGGATGCTGAATTGTTGGCTTATCGGGACAAGGAAGTTGCTAAGGGTAGTGAGGACTTCTCTCTCACTAGTCGGGGTGCTATCACCTTCAAGGGAAGACTGTGCGTCCCAGCCAATGCAGATCTTCGAAGAGAAATTTTGGATGAAGCACACCGTTCGAAATACACAGTGCACCCAGGGGGTACAAAGATGTACCGGAACCTCAAGAGTCACTTTTGGTGGCGGAATATGAAGAGGGAGGTTGCGGAATATGTGGCACGGTGCTTAGTGTGCCAACAGGTGAAAGCAGAACACATGCGACCCGCCGGTCTATTGCATTCCCTTCCTATTCCCGAGTGGAAATGGGAGAACATATCCATGGATTTCATAGTTGGCTTGCCAAAGACGGCAAGGGGCTCAGATGCGATATGGGTAGTAGTGGATCGTTTGACAAAGTCCGCTCATTTCTTACCCTACCGTACTACCTTCAACTCTAGTCAGTTGGCTGCACTATACATCAAGGAAGTAGTTAGACTACATGGGGTGCCAGTCAGTATTGTGTCAGATCGGGATCCAAGATTCACGTCAAGATTTTGGAAAAGTTTCCAAGAGGCTATGGGTTCCCAACTTGATTTCAGCACCGCCTTTCATCCACAAACGGATGGACAAACCGAGAGAGTGAACCAAGTCATTGAAGACATGCTTCGAGCTTGTATGTTAGATTTCAGAGGCAGTTGGGAAGAGCACTTGCCTTTGGTTGAATTCGCTTATAATAACAGCTATCAGGCAAGTATTCAAATGGCACCATTTGAGGCCTTGTATGGGCGAAGTTGTAGGTCTCCTCTCTATTGGGATGAGGTAGGAGAAAGGAAAGTACTTGGTCCGGAGTTGATTGAGCAAACTGCAAACACAGTTAAGATCATCCGGGATCGATTGAAAGCCGCTCAAGATCGCCAGAAAAGTTATGCGGACACACGCCGTAGGGACTTGGAATTTCAAGTAGGGGATCAAGTTTTTGTGAAAGTATCGCCTAGCAAATGGATCATGAGATTTGGGAAGCGAGGCAAGCTCAGTCCTCGGTATGTTGGGCCTTTTGAGATTATCACGCGGGTTGGTGAAGTTGCTTATCGAGTAGCTCTTCCACCTCACATGGCTGCAGTTCATAACGTCTTCCATGTGTCCATGCTTCGGAAGTATCTTGCGGATCCTTCGCATGTCATAGACTTGGAACAGTTGGAGATTCGAGAGGACCTCACCTTGATTGAAAAGCCAGTCCAGATTTTAGATCGAAGGAATCAAGTGCTTCGCAACAAGACAATCCCTTTGGTTCTTGTGCAATGGCAACACCATGCTCGGGAAGAAGCTACATGGGAGCGTGAAGCCGAAGTCAAAGCAAAGTACTCAGAATTACTTGAATGAGTTTCTGTGTGAAGTCTGTATATGACATGTAATGTTCTTTTTGATTTGTAATGCAAGTAGTGTCTGAATTTCGAGGACGAAATTTTTGTAAGGGGGGGAGGATGTAGAGCCCCAGATTTTTTTCATGCTTAATGCATGACACTTTCGTTGTCATCTCGCCTTTTAAAGAGGTATAATTAATAAATAAGGAAGAAAAATAGAAATTTCGAAATGTCAGAAATGTTCCTTTTCGAAGTACGAGCCCAACGCAAGTTGAATCGTCAAAATCGGACGAACGAGTCAAAAGATATGGCTAAAATAGTCTGAACCTGTAGGCAAAACGTAGCTCGGAAGGCACTAAGGACGTAACTCAGTTAGGCGCTAAGGACGTAGCGCGGAAGGCACTAAGGTCGTGCTCTGACATCGTACTCTGATATCGTAGCACAGACAACGTACTCTGATAACGTATACGTTGTGCATCCGTTGTACAGCTCACAACGGGTACGTTGTACAGCTCACAACGGGTACGATGTACAGCACAACGAGTGGCACTATTCACAGCACAACGAGTTGGCACTATTCATAGTACAACGAGTTGGCACTATTCACAGCACAACGAGTGGCACTATTCATAGTACAACGAGTTGGCACTATTCACAGCACAACGAGTTGGCACTATTCACAGCACAACGAGTTGACACTATTCACAGCACAACGAGTTGGCACTATTCACAGCACAACGAGTTGGCACTATTCACAGCACAACGAGTGGCACTATTCATAGTACAACGAGTTGGCACTATTCACAGCACAACGAGTTGGCACTATTCATAGTACAACGAGTTGGCACTATTCACAGTACAACGAGTTGGCACTATTCACAGCACAACGAGTTGGCACTATTCACAGCACAACGAGTTGGCACTATTCACAGCACTATTCACAGAAATCCCAATAAGGGTATTTCGGTCTTTTGGTCAGTTCACTCTTACCTTAAGAGTTTAATCTGAGCCTTTAGGGCATCATTCGACACTTAGAGAGTTTGAGAGAATAGAAGAAAGAGGAGAAGGCGATTCCAACCTAGGGTTTCCATTTGGGAGAGAAATCAAAGGGTTTGAAACCCTAGATCAACCTCCAGCCCGTTTTTCTTCAAGATCAAGGCACAAACTCGTGAGGAGCATCTCCTCAAACTAGGGCAGCAGCTACACAGTCGTTTTGGAAAGGGGTTTCTTCCTCATTTCTTCAAGGTCGGTGCTTCTTACTACCCTCCTAGTTATAGTTCCTCTTTCCCCTTCTTTTCTCTTCATTTTCTTTCATTTACACATGTGCTATGAGATGGATAAATGGTAAATGGTGAATGGTGAATGGTGAATGGTGAATGGTGAATGGTGAATGGTGAATGGAGATGGAATGGGTGATTGGATGCCAATGGTTGTGTGTGATGAACAAATGGGGAAGGGCATTGTTCCAATAATGAATGTACATGTATGATTTGAGTAAAACCCATCTAGAAAAGCATGTTGTAGGGTAAATCCATAATGAACACACCATGTTTGATGAAATGCCAAGGTGAACACAGTGAGCTGAAAATCTGGAAATGCATGCCTAATAAATTATGAATATTGCTAGGGACTATGATAGTGTGTTTCCTGTTTTCCCATAATGCTATGAATACTACATTACTCAATCTTTGATGCTATATGTGTTGTGAAATTACCCAAATGTCATCTTTAAATTTGAATGCAAGTATGTACACGGTTTCCACGAGCACGGCATGCATGGCATGATTTATCGAGGTTTTCAAGAACATGGTTAGAGGTGGGACATATCCTACGATATGTTTTACCTCGCTTTTCACAAGAAGACAAGAACCAACATTCCACGAGGGGTCTCCCCTCACTCACAAGTGCATATCATGAAGAAGGGTCTCCCTTCCCTCGCAAGTACATACATATCATAAAGAAGAGTCTCCCTTCCCTCGCAAGTGCATTGCATAAAGAAGGGTCTCCCTTCCCTCTCAAGGCATCTCACAAGGACACCTCACAAGGATATCTCACAAGTTACATGATCACAAGCAAGCACGCATGACATGCATGACATGACACGACATACAAGAATCAAGCAAGATAGACATGACAAGCTTTCAAGTACAAAAAGATATTTCAAGTCAAGTCAAGCACACGATGTTTCAAGAGGATTTATCGGTTTTCTACGAATTACAAGCATGATTATAAACTGCTTTACTTCCTTGTATGATGTGAATTGTTTCCGTTTGACATATATGAATTGCTCCTGATTATGTATTGCTATTTCTACGCTATAATTGTTGGTTAGTATTTAGTACCCGCTGAGTATTCCATGCTCAGCCGTACTTCTTTTGTCGGCAGGTTCTGAGGGAGCTGCTGCCCCATTTGATGTTTGTGCTCCTGGTCCATGGGTGGAAGAGGAGTACGCCGAGGAGCCTTTGGAGGAACCTCCCGTAGAGGGTTATCAGTAGGTGGTGATTAGATTCTGAGTGGATTAGCTATGGGTGAGATGAGAGTTAGATTTATGTATTTTGGTGGGCATGTCTGCACTTTCTTTGGAGACTTTTTGTATAAACTTGGATTTGCGTATGTATATACATAGAGGTTTGGTAGTCTTCCGCTGTGCTATGTTAGAGTATGTTTCCGCTATTTATATCCTCTATTGTATATGCTCTGTGGGTTTTGCAGGTTAGTTGTCAAGCAAGTCATGATTAGTCGTCCAAAGTTCACTCTAACTCCTAGGGTGGGTTTTGGGTCGCGACAGTTCATGCTGGGTTTGCCCGGCATAGTGTATTGCGGAACAATTCCACACTCATTGAGGAAAATTGTGAAGGGTCCTGGACGTTGTTCTCCTGATCCGTCATACCTCCCGTAGTACTCACCACCACGGTCCGATTTGACAGCCTTAATTTTCTTTCCAAGTTGAAGTTCAACTTCAGCTTTGAAAGATTTGAAAACATCTAGGGATTGCGACTTCTCATGTATCAAATATAGGTAACCGAACCTAGAGTAATCGTCTATGAACGTAATGAAGTACTGTTGTCCATTCCATGAAGCCGTAGGGAATGGACCACAGATATCAGTATATGTGAGTTCTAAGACATCTGTAGCTCTCTCGGCACCTAATTTTCTAACATTTGTTCGTTTCCCCTTGATGCACTCAACACAGACTTGAAAGTTTGTCAAATCTAGGGGTTCAAGAATTTCATCCGACACAAGCCTCTGAATTCTCTGTTTAGAGATATGACCTAAACGCTTGTGCCATAAGGTGGCAGAATTTTCACTTAATTTTCGTTTTGTATCACGTGAACTTGTTTGCAGTATTTCGTTATAGGAACTAACAACATCAAGCATATACAGATTATCAATTAAAGAACCGGAACCAATAAAATTTGAATTTTGATAGAGACTAACTTTATTATTTCCAAATGAACAAGAAAATCCTGATTTGTCCAAACTAGAAATAGAAATTAAATTTCCGTTTAAAAGACGGTGCAACAAATGTCTCAAACAAATCTAAATAAAACTCAGTTTTCAATTGTAATCTAAAAGTCCCTATAGTCTCTACCGCAACTTTATTGCCGTCGCCCACATAGATGAATCTTTCAGCATCACTTGGCGGTCGGCTCCACAGGCAACCCTGCATGGACATACTTATGTGAGTAGTAGCACCAAAATCTATCCACCAAGTATTCTTAGGTACAGAAGCTAAATTAATTTCAGAACAAACTAAAGTTAAAAGCATACCCTTCTTTACACGCCAAGCGGCGTACTTGGAACACTCCTTCTTCATGTGCCCTGACTTCTTGCAGAAGTAGCAGGGTAAACACCTCATCCTGTTTCTTTTATTTCTTCTGCTGAGAAGATCCTTCCACAGCAACCTTAGTTCTTTTCTTTTTCTCGTTCTGAGAGGTTGAGGCCAAGTGAGCACTCTCAGTCTTATCTCACTGATGCCTCTCTTCTTTTTGCACACAGTGAGATATAAGCTCATTGAGGGACCATTTGTCCTTCTGAGTGTTATAACTCACTTTGAATTGCCTAAAGTGTGCAGGAAGAGAAATCAAAACCAAGTGCACGAGTAAGTTCTCAGATAGCTCCAACTTAAGCGACTTGAGTTTTGATGCGAGATGAGACATCTCCATGATGTACTCCCTTATGTTCCCTTTGCCCTTATACTTCATCACGACGAGTTTAGCCAAAAGGTTACTCACCTCCGACTATTCGTTCTTGGTAAAATATTGCTGAATTTCTTCCAGGAACTTCTTGGCACTCTTGCTCTCAGTAATAGAGCCCCGAAACGCTTCCAGAATGAAACGCTTCATGATCATCAAGCACATTCGGTTAGATCGATCCCACTTTTCAATTTTAACCACATTGGGGTTTTCCGGAGTAGTGGTGGGTTGATCCGACCGAAGTGCAAGATCCAAATCCATACAACCGAGGACAATCTCCACGGTTTCTTTCCAGACTTTGAAGTTCGTCCTACTCAGCATTGGGATGTTGCTGACTTGGGCAGAAACATTCGTAGCAGTAGCAACAAAAACTGGATAGAGAGCAAAATAAACAAGCACACTCACATTAACAAGAATGTCATAAAATAAAATAAAACATGAACAAATAACCCAAATTGGGGATCCATGTTAAGATACCTAGCACAACATTAATTCCTAGTATTTGGACAGAGAAATTAACTGTAAGATTTGTATTCCCGCTTTCTATTACCATCCTGGGACTAAGGAATACAAGGTTTTAACCTCAAGGTTTTTAAGAAGCAATGATGATCTGTACTTTGGGCTCCAAGTCGTGGAGAACGATAAAGAACATCAAGGGACTTGGTTATAGTTTGTCGTAAGGAGTAGTCCTTAATGAATCCTTTCATTGGTTCTCACATAATTTCTACATGGATTTTCAGATTTTGTCTTTCGATATTGTTAGGAAACCACCCATTAAAAAAAAAGCTAGTCCAAAATTTCAGAATTTCACAAATCATAGATATTCTATTCAAAAAATAAAAATAACAATAATAATCCAAACACCATACGAACAGAATATTCACAAATCCTAATAATCTAACAATGATAGTGGCTCTGATACCACTTGATGGAATTAAATCATACCGAAAGCCATAAACAAATTCTAGATGAAAACATTCTAGAACAGTAAATCCTAAGATCTATATCATGCCAGATTATTAAGGATTTATGGGTTCGGGTGAAATACCTGGATCCATTATGAACGATCGCCTACTGTTGCGGAAATACTACGACAATTGATCACGAACGGATGAATACGGAAAGGTGTGTGGTTTGTGATCTTCCTCAACCAAATCGCCTTAGTTCCTCAATGGGACCGTCGTCTCTCTTCCAGACGGGGAGAAGGGAAACTGTGTTATAATTTGGTGTATTGGAGACCATAACCTAAAGGGTCTATATTGTTTAATTAGGGTTTCCATAATCCTCTAATTAGAACAAAATTGGTATCCACTCAATTAGTCCATATCAATTTTTAGCAGTCTATGGGCTTACCAAATTAGACCACTTGATTTCAGCCCACTAAATTAAATAGCTAATATAATTGAATACGTAAAATAATATCTTGCCCAATTTAATATCTTAACATTATAGGAAACGTGATTTCCTAACATCTAACGGTTACAACACAATAGTCTCTTAAACTTCTCTTTTAACTTTGGCTAACAACTTTAACTTTTAGAGTTAACATATTTTTAAATCAAGGTTAGATAATTGAATTTTAAAAACTAGTGAATCTTAACCATAGTTAAAGGGTATCAAAAGAGACACAGCTTGACCTGTGGGACGTAACCGAACTCCTTCCAGTCCAGTTACAATTTGAGAGAATTTCGAATCATTTGGGTACAGTGGTCAAAGACACGGCTCTTTAATGTGTTTCACTTGTATATACGCTATTAAAGAAGTGAAACGTGACAACATGCTACAAAGGCCTGTGGAACGTAACCGTTACCATTTGAGAGAATTTTGAGTCTTTTGAGTACAGTGGTCTAAGAGACGCATCTTAATGTGTTTCACTTGTATACCCTATAAAAGAGTGAACGATAACAAGTTACAAAGGACCAATAAACTATGGACACGTAAAAAAAAAATCATATGTAAGGTTAGAAATAATAAAATTTTGCCTTTTTTTAACAAAGTGTATATCTAATGCTTTTCTTGTGTGTATTTTTCTGATGTGACGGTAACTTGTTAGTCTTTTGTAGTTTTTGGGCTTCAAAAATCATTTTTGTCAAATTTCACTCTTACACTCTAACAATTATGAAGGTTATATTGTATGAGAGTTTTAACATTTTTAGACCATGTTAATGACCTATAAGACGAGGTAAGAAATCTCCTTAGACAATAAAGTAATTCTCATTGAATGGATCTTTTAACTAGGTTTCCTCTTCTTATGGAATTATTAAGTGGATTTTGTTGGAACAACAGGTCAATATGGCTCTTGACGATTTGTGAATTTATGTTATTAGTGCTAACACCAAAATCAGACTAGATTTCTAGTTGACGCCTTTTTTTAGATCTAAAACATCAAAAGATATATATCCACACCATAATTTTTTGTGCAGTCATTTTTTTCCATGTATTTTTTTTCCTTGGTATTTTTCCTATGTACTGTAACGTTTGCTTTTTTACATCCAAAAGAGTTCTCAGCTTGAGCATTGTATTAAAAGATTAAATATGAATAAGAGCTTGATTGAACAATTATCGAAAGCAATCTAAAATATGCCTTAACATGGGTATTTTGAAAATTATTAGAAAAGGTTCTAGTTTCCAAACTACCCCTATCATGAGAAATATTGTGGTCGCTTCATTTGGTTTGTCAACCGGTTGTTCATAGTTAATCTATTATATTAAATTAACCGCTCATTCTTCTTATTTACTATTCTATAGTTTTCTGTGTTTATGGAGCTGGTCATATTTTTTTATAATATTGTAGACTTTCATTGGGAATTAACTATTTAAAAGATTTTTTTTTTGTTATATAAATTTTATTTGTTGTACCATATTGCAGGAATGACTAGTGGGTTAATCGTGTAAAAAACGTGTGACCCACCAAATGGACAACTTTCTTACTTCTCTGCAACAACAATTGAAAGAGAGGCATTGCAAAATGAGCAAGCTTTCTTGTAGAAGGGTGCTTCAAGAATTTAATGGCAATCTATTAATAAGTTTTAGGGCTTTGCTACTGAGACCCCATTAGGGCTGAGACCATTTAGACCATGCTCTAAGAGCATTGGATTTCAGGTGGGGCCCATTTCACATGGGAGGCCCCACCTAAAATCCCATGCTCTTAGAACATGGTCTTGGCCCTAATAGGGTCTTAGAAGCTTTATCCAAGTTTTAATGCTTGCCCACATTGGGAGTGTGTCCATGTGAAATGGGCCCCACCTGAAATCTCATGCTCGTAGAGCATGGTCCCGGCCCTAATAGGGTCTTAGAAGCTTATCCTAAGTTTTAATGCTTGCCCGCACCGGAAGTGTGTCCATACTATCACTCATTTTGTATGAGATCCAGTCTTGAGAAGGTGTGCATGGTAGGTAACTCATTTTCCTAACATAGAACATATGCTAAACCTACTTAGTCGGAGAGTGTTAAAAATAATAATTTTGTACATACAAAATTGGGAAATGCTTCTAAGACCGTGCAGGGTCGAGAACATCCCATATCACATTTAAACATTTTTTAATCCGGGTGATGGTCTCACCCATCACAGGTAGCATTTCCCAAAATTTTTTTAGTAAGATGCATTACAAGTTTAAGAAAAAGACGATAGCAACACTCTACCCCTTTTTCCTGGTCTGGACCCGAGGCTTACCATTTCTTAGCAAATAGAAGTAGACTTGAAATTCTCTTAAGTTGTAATCAGACTCCTTGGAGTCCGGTTATGCCCCCCGAGGTGGTCACGTGTCCTTATTGACACCTCTTGACCGGTTATGCCCCCCGAGGCGGTCACGTGTCCTTAGGCGGTCACGTGTCCTTATTGACACCTCTTGACCGGTTATGCCCCCCGAGGCGGTCATGTGTCCTTATTGACACCTCTTGACCGTGGTTAAAATTCATTGACTCTTAGGGTTCACCCATCTATTCTTGGTTTCTAGGAAAAAAAATATTAAAATTTTTTAATCCTAGGAGTTAGTAAATTTTAATCAGGATTAAAAACTGATATTTTTTTCTAAAGACCAAAGATAAGTGGGTGAACCCTAGGGGTGGGTGAATTTTAACCACAGTTAAGGGTGTCATTCAAGGTTTAAAATTTTGAAATTTCGGTCGATTTTGGATGTCTCATTTGAAACGAAATTTTTCGAAATTTCGGAATTTCGACCAACATCTCACCGAAATCGTATTTAATAATAAAATATTATTCCGAAATTTGATTCCAAATTTCGTCTAAATATTTGAAATTTTTATTTTTTTATATAATATTAACTATATATATATATATATATTATTCCCTCATGGGCATAACCGGACTCCAAGGAGTCCGGTTACAACTTGAGAGAATTTGAAGTCATAACAGTATAAAACTGAAACCAACCGTCAGTCTCTCTCTAGTCTCTATCCCCCCCTCTCTCTCACTCTACAAAGAGATGATATGCACGTTTACGGTAGAAAGAAAGCAAGAGCGAGAGAAGAACAGAGAACACAAACAGAAGAATGAACGAAATGGCTGCTGCTCTTTCCATCGGACCCAACCGCGCCATCGCCAACCATAGCCCGAACAGGTACGTCTGGGCTCGACCCTTGGCTCATCGGACGGCAAAAGCGCAGCTGGGGAGGACCAAGGTCAATCGCTGGTGGGGCGTGGTCCTCCCCTCCCGGCGCACAATATCCAGGACCGCCATACTGGTCCTCGCCGGCTCTGGAGCCGACGACTCGGCTCCTTTTGAGATGACTGTAGAGAATGCTCTGAAGCTGCTCGGCGTCTCCAAAGGAGCTTCGTTCGATGACATCCTTCGCGCCAAGAATTCGACTATCGCCGCTTGTAAGGGCGACCAAGAGGCAGTGGCGCAGGTTTCTTATCCTACACCCACACAAATTCTCTAATTCTGTAATGGGGCGTTTCGATTGGATTTTTTTGGCCAAAAATGAAATTGATTGTGTATAAATTAATGGTCAAACATTTTTTTCAAATAATAGTGTTCGGAGAATACGTAGGTGAGTCTCTCAACTTCGTATTCTCGAACACTATTATTTGAAGAAATGATTATTTGATCATGAATTTCTACACAACCATTTTTATCAGAATTGATTTTTGGCCAAAAAAAAATCCAATCCAAACACCACTTAAGCCATTTGGACTAGTTTCTTTACTTTAACGGATCCTTTTTGTTCATTTAATTGGGTTATATTAATTGATTTTCCACAATAATTTCAGGGGTTCTGTTATATGAGTTTTTTTTTAAAAAATGGTTATTAAATGCAAGAAGAACTGTAATATCCATCTGGGTTGGTTATTGGGAGGATTAATCATGTGCTTGAGCTCTGACTGAGTTGAATCAATCGATTTCGCAATATGAATTGCTTATTGCAGAACCCAGTACTTGTTGAGACTTGGAACCGATAGGAAAACTAAAGATTCCATCTGGGCCAGTGAATCTGCAGCGGTGGATTCTTAGTAGAAAAACCCAGTAAGGTGTTTGAGCTCTGGACCTATTTACTCTAGAAGAAAGACAATCTCCGTCGCAGATGCCAAGACTGCAGAAGCCCTTTGCTTTGTGATCCCATATTTCCAAAATATTTGATGGCTCCTTAACTTTTGACCATCAGAAACTGGTATCTATTGACACCTCCAAATTCCTACTATAATTTGGACTGAGATAAGCAAAATGAGAGGAGATTACACAAATGAATACAAAATTATTTCACATTGTAACTATCTTTATTTTTAATATATACTTCCCGTTATTTGTTTGTATATGGTTTGTGGATTACCTATGCATCTTCTGGACTTTGATATGGTAATTGTATTGTTTAAGATGGCTTCCTATATGTATATATATCCAATTGTTAAGCCTTTTTTTATCCTCGTAGCTACGGTGCTAGATGTCAGGACCATTTAAAGCAAAAGTGGTTGTTTCGAGATTAGAAGCAAATTATCTGTTGGTATCGCTTGACATGGACAATTCATGGATATTGTTCTGCTTTATTTGTTCTTTTCATAGTATATCACATATTTGAACTATGCTCATTTTAAAAAAAGTCTGTGTTGAATCTAATATAGTGCCCACACTAGAAATGGAAATCTAATATTAAAAATTAAATGAAAAATAATCCTGAAATATCTGCCCTCAAGTTGGTTAAGTTTGAGACTCCGCTGTCGGTTGTGTCATGTGTGGGCATCCTTCCAGGGACGATATCTTGTTCAATATGAAAGGAGAGGAATCGTAGAGTACTTGAGGAGGTTGCCTCTTACTCTCTGGAAGACACCAACTTCTCACAGCATGTGTTCTACTAGGAGCAATTATGATGGTTTGGGGTGGCACTCGTATTTACGACTATTGTTCTTCTTGATCCTTGTTAGTTGGGGTAATCTATCTTGGTTTTTTCCTGCCTTCTCCGCTGGTTCACTCTCTCAGTCTCTTGTGAACCCTTGTTTGATGTGTGTGTGTGTGTGTGTGTGTGTATACACACACACACACATATCAGCTGGTTTACTGATCCAAAAGAAGAAGAAAAAAGGAAAAAGTGTCTTTTGTATCTACTCAGGACAAAGTGCTTCTTGAATAAGTCCCTCCTCCAAGATAGCATATTGGGTTCAAATAACCTTTTGAATGTCATATCCTCACTGATGATATGGCAGTCCACCTTTTATACCCATGGTTCTCCTGTAGTTTATATTATTGAAAGAGATGTGTGTCGTGTTTCTGTTGTCACAATACAGTTCTGTGCAATTCAACCTCAAATTATGCCCTCTAATAGATCTCTCAAATACATCCTCTCATATATGTCCATGAGCTCTCATATGTGCATAGCCATCAAGTTGCAACTTTCCAACTTAATGGATGGTTCATGGTAAAGTTTTTAGTGGCATCTCCAGAAAAAATTATTTCATGCCAATATGCATAATGCTTGTGACTCAGAGAGAAGTGTATACAAATGTCAGTTTCTCAGGGAAACTTTCCTTGCCCGGGGACTCTAATACAGGTTTCTTGGCCCTATAAACATATCTGGTCTATCAAACTGAGCAAGCAATAGAGGTTGGAAGTTTTATAGTATAACCTATAGGTAGCAGCTTTTCTCGTTAATATGAGTACTGAGTGGAATTTGTGAAGACTCAGAAAATTTCAGAGATGGAGAGAGGCTTTGAAATGATAAGTTTAACCTCCCTGGTCGGCATCCCTTATGATCTCTTTCATGTCGTTGCCTATCACTGAGGATTCTTTATGGGTTCATGTATGATATTAAGTTCACAATGCCATTCTATAGCGCTGTTGGGTAAGACAGCTCCCTGTGTGAGGGTGGCATAATATCCTTCTTTATTCCAGGGGCTGGGCGTAGTGTAGGTTTCATAGTTCAAAGTTGGATAGTGGAAATGCTCGGACCTTATTCAATTCCCTCATCAGGAATTGCGATCCGAAACCTTTCTCAGAGCAATAGAAGGCTCCGCACCACATGCAAATTGCATATATTGTGTATAAAAGCGCGTGGCGCTTCTTGTGTCGCCTGTGTATTGAAAACCTTCCTGGGGCTAAATCTTCGGTTCTAGGCGGTGGAATCGCATTCTAGCGGGCCGCTCAAGCTTTCTCTAGCCTCGGCCAACCCCATACAGAACCCACCACAAAAGAATCATCAGTGATATGAAACGAAATGAAAGAGATCATAATGACGTTGATTTCCATCAAGTATCAAAATTTGGATTTCAAGCTAAATTCTGTGGAATATTGCTAACATAATCATATTAGGGGAAAAGCTAAGGATCCATCCGCAAAGACCCTAATGACCAATCTGTCAATTGATAAACATGGAATGCAGACAGGGTGTGTGACCCCTTCATTCTACTAGCCTCACATGGAATTACATGGCCATTATTGATCTGATGGTTGATGTACAAGTTGGTTTCTGCAGTAATTTTGTGGGTTTCTGCCATATTTTTCTGGATACTTAAAACCAATTCGATAGATCTAAATTGATACAATCATCAGAAGATCAGATCATATGTTTCTGGATGTGACATCTCCTCGTTGAATCAGCCAAATGGTGGGTCCAAATCTGCAAGTCCAGCACGGGTACTTAATTAATTAGTCTGCCACTGTCAGTTCATGCTCTACCGTCCAATAGATATGTAGGGAATACCTAATACTTCCATATCATCTACTCCCTGGAAGTAATATGTGCTTTATATTTCAGGTAGAGGCTGATATGACATGTTGCTATGCAGGAGCTTAACGCAGCGGCGAGCAGGAAAGTTCTAAGTAGCCAGCATCTCTTATGCTGATGTTAAACCTGCAAATGCTCAGGGAATGGGATCAATCAATGCTCAGTGGCTACAGGCTACTGTTAAAAAGTTGACCTGTTGCAGTGGAAAGAAACCATCTATGGACAACTTGGCTCTGTACAAGCAGGCAGCATATGGAGCATTAATGGTCTTAAACCATTGCAACGGAGCCTCAACATCTTCAACAGGGCCAATGCTGGGGCTAGGTTCCGGGTCTAATCTTAGCTCCTAGCGTTGGGCTTCGTTTATACTCTTAACCAAGAAACATTACGCTAGGTAAGTTCTTTGCGCTCTCCTGTGAACAGGGATTATATTAGACATAGAAAGTGCCCAGTTAGTATTCTTTTTCCATAGGAGGTCTGTTTACCTTGGCCCCAAATTAAAACATTATGAAGTGCAGACTGTATTATCCTAGTGTGCTTCTAAAGGCACGGCTAGGTTAAGTAGCACAATTTATGGATACGTAGAAGTATTGAGAAGAGCTGGCCATCTTTTTGCAGGAGGAAAGGCAACTGTATAACTATAGGAAGGCTGCGTTTGGAGCAGTGGTGGAATCGGCAGTTGAAAATGCTCTTGCAATGTGGGACATTGTTCCCATTTTCGGAATACACTCCCTGCGTTTAGTAAGTGAATTCTTCTCTTCTCTCAATTATTGGTCTCCCCTGTATCGAGGTAGGGTTCAGATAAAGTGCTTAGTGATGTATCTTTGTCATGATAATACAATGGCGGTTGATCATTACGATGTGTAATCCATTCATGTGCTGTACGAAAAAATTGTATGAAGCTTGAATCATTCATGGACTCGCTCTAAATGTTAATGGATTGTACAGATTTATGCCATATTTATTAGTACCACATCACCAATGGGTTAATGGGAATTTCTTTACAAGGATCAGCTTGAATCATTCACGGACCTTTACTCTAAAATTGTTAATGGATGATAGGATTATGCCATTATTTTATAGGTACCACTACCCAATGTTTCTTATTGGGAAATTTATGCAAGGACTGGTGGGGATTTTAATCCATTTCTTCTTTATTGCCTTCTAAATTCAGGAAAAAACTAGGATAAAAGGATTCAGCATTCTAGATATTATAATAGAAGCATTTTAAGCTCTTGAAAAGGATATATTTTCGCTCTCGAGAATTTATATGAACAAAAAATAAAATCTGTGAAGATATATGTATGAGATTTCATAATGGAGAATTGGTTTTTGACAGATCGTATGTTGCTGTCCAGCTGAATCGGTGAATCTTGGGCCTGAGCTGATTTTTTAAAATCTTGCTACTCTTCTATATGCACCCACAGTAAAGAGAGTGGACGTCGCATGCGCTAGTTTGCTTTCTAGGGAGGTTCGATAAGTAGTTTAATCCCATAAACTATTTGGCTCAGATCCACCCATGTATTCACCTGTTACAATAAGCCTCTTCACGAAGTTTGCGATCTTAGTGACTAGTATGGTGAAAGCCGTCAGCAGTAAGTTCCACTGCTCTCTCTTTGTGAGAGCTATTAGCTTATTCTCAACTCAT
>JABCRI010000895.1:0-37163 GCA_015143295.1 Tetracentron sinense
AACCTCTTACCCTACTCTGTATGAGCAGTTGGGTCTTGTGAGCAAAGCCCACTAAGGTAACACTCCAACTCGCTGATCGTTCGTGAAAAACCGAGATGTGTAGTTGAGGCTGTGTTGTCAAAGTAGACAAATTTTATTTCCGCTGATGTTATTGTCTTGGACACACAACCTATGTTGAATGCATGCACTCAAATTCCTGTTATTTTAGGCCGCTCATTCCTTGCAACCTCCAATGCTTTGATCAATTGCAGGAATGTCATGAAACTCTCGTTTGGCAATATGACTTTGGAATTAAATATTTTTAATATCTGCAAACAACCTGGGGATGATGATGATGTGCATGGAGTAAACTTGATTGAAACTCTCGTGAAAGACCAATTTCTTCAATCTTCTTTTTCTGATCCTCTAGAAGCTTGTTTGGCAAATTTTAATGATTTTAATGAGGACATTTTAATTAATTCTGTTAACTCTTTGTTGGAATCTGTTTCGGTGTTGGATACTAACAAGTGGAGATCACGTTTTGAGGAATTGCCACCTCGCGATACCCTACCCCTCCCGTCAAGTATCCAAACACCAAAGCTTGAGTTGAAACCTTTGCCAGCTGATCTCTAATATGCATTTTTGGGACAAGCAGAGACATTCTCAGTGGTCATCTCCTCACAATTGAATGAGACTCAGGAAGAAAAATTAATTGATGTTCTTAGAGAACACAAAGGTGCAATAGGGTGAACCATAGCTGATATTAAGGGAATCAGTCCCTTAATTTGTACCCATATGATATATTTGGAGGATAATGCTAAACCCTCTAGAGAGATGCAGCGCAGGCTAAATCCCAACATGAAAGATGTGGTTAGAGCAGAGGTCCTAAAACTTTTGGATGTAGGGATCATATACCCTATTTCTGATAGTCAGTGGGTAAGTCCTACCCAAGTGGTACCTAAGAAATCCGGTATAACTGTAGTCAAAAATGCTAATGATGAATTAATCCCAACTAGAGTCACAACTGGTTGGCGAGTGTGCATTGACTATAGGAAGTTGAACTCAGTGACTAGGAAAGACCATTTCCCGTTGCCCTTCATGGACCAAATTTTAGAAAGAGTAGCTGGTCATAAATTTTATTGTTTCCTAGATGGGTACTCCGGTTATAATCAGATAGAAATTGCACCTGAGGATCAAGAAAAGACCACTTTTACATGTCCATTCGGCACTTTTGCTTATCGAAGGATGCCATTTGGGTTGTGTAATGCTCCTGCCACATTCCAAAGATGCATGTTGAGTATATTTAGCGATATGGTAGAGCGTTTTCTTGAAGTGTTTATGGAAGATTTTTCTGTGTTTGATGATTCTTTTGATGATTGTCTGTTTCATTTAAAGAATATTTTGGTTAGATGTGAGGAGAAAAACCTCATTCTGAATTGGGAGAAGTGTCATTTTATGGTCTCTAAAGGGATCGTGCTTGGCCACATTGTCTCCTCCCAAGGAATCGAAGTGGATAAAGCCAAAATTGATTTGATAGCCAATTTGCCCACCCCAAAGACCATTAAGGACATTAGATCTTTTCTAGGTCATGCAGGATTTTACAGAAGGTTTATTAAAGACTTTAGTGCAATATCTAGACCATTGTGTAACCTTCTATCAAAGGAAAACTCCTTCGAGTGGACTAAAGCATGCCAGGATGCTTTTGCAAAGTTGAAAGGCATGTTGACTTCTGCTCTTATAATGCAACCACCTGATTGGAGTTTACCATTTGAAATCATGTGTGATGCTAGTGATTATGCGGTTGGGGCCGTGCTAGGGAAAAGCAAGGATAAGAAGCCTTATGTTATTTACTATGCAAGTAGGACCTTGAACAATGCTCAGATGAACTATTCTACTACAGAAAAAGAACTCCTAGCCGTAGTCTTTGCACTTGACAAGTTCCGATCTTACTTGATTGGATCTCGACTTATTATATTCACTGACCATGCAGCTTTAAAGTACCTTCTTTCTAAGAAGGATGCTAAACCAAGACTCCTTAGGTGGATCCTTCTACTCTAGGAATTTGACTTGGAAATTAAAGATAAAAAGGAGTAGAAAATGTAGTGGCTGATCATTTATCCCGTTTTGTGCTCTCTGATTCCTTGGAGACAATGCCGATCAAATACACGTTTCCCGATGAGCAACTTTTTGTTGTCTCCCAATTACCTTGGTTTGCGGATATTGCGAATTATCTTGTTACAGGTAACCTTCCTATTCATTGGAAACAACAAGATAAAAAGAAATTTTTGATCGAGGTATGTAGATTTTTCTGGGATGATCCTTATCTGTTTAAATATTGTTCTGATCAAATTATTAGGAGATGTGTGCCTGATTCTGAACACCTGAATGCCATCTCCTTTTGTAACTCTGAAGCATGTGGTGGTCATTTTTCAGCCAAAAAGACTACCGCAAAAATTCTGCAATGCGGTTTTTATTGGCCCACTCTTTTTAAGGACACTCATGAGTTTTGCAAAGCATACGAGCGTTGCCAAAAATTAGGAAGAATCTCCCATCGGAATATGATGCCTCTCAACCCAATTTTGATTATTGAAGTCTTTGACTGTTGGGGCATCGATTTCATGGGACCATTCCCTCCTTCTTTTGGGTATCTTTATATCTTAGTAGCCGTTGATTATGTGTCAAAATGGATCGAGGCTGTTCCAAGCAAAACCAATGACCACAAAACGGTCTTGCGATTTTTAAAAGAAAATATTTTATCAAGGTTTGGAACACCTCGAGCTATTATCAGTGATGGGGGGTACGCACTTCTGTAATCGGCCTTTTGAGGCCTTGATGAAAAAATATGGGATAACCCATAAAGTTTCTACCCCTTATCACCCACAAACAAGTGGACAAGTGGAGATATCCAATCGGGAGATTAAACATATTTTACAAAAAACTGTAAATCCAGACCGTAAGGATTGGTCATTACGACTAAACGATGCGCTATGGGCTTACCGTACAGCTTTCAAAACCCCGATTGGAATGTCTCCATATCGAATTGTCTTTGGAAGAGCTTGTCACATGCCTGTTGAATTGGAACACAAGGCTTACTGGGCGATAAAGACACTCAATTTTGATTTGGAGAAAGCAGGCTCGCTTCGCAAACTCCAACTGGATGAGTTTGACGAAATTCGAAATGATGCTTACGAGAGTGCCAAAATTTACAAGGAAAGAATGAAGGTTTTTCATGATAAGCATATTCTTCGAAAATCTTTTGAGCCTTCTCACAAAGTTCTTTTGTATAATTCTCGTTTGCATCTATTTCCTGGTAAGCTTCGATCTCGTTGGACCGGTCCTTTCATTGTGAAAACTGTTTACCCTTATGGAACTGTCGAGATTGAGAATCCTGAGAACGGTAATGTTTTTAAAGTCAATGGTCAACGCTTGAAACCGTTTTTAGAGAATTTCACCCCAGATGTTGAGTCCACAACTCTGGAAGATCCCGTTTATCCTGATTGATCATTTCTCTCACTTGAGGAGAACTTCTGTGTATACTATGCATTTTTTGTTTTTTTTACTTGCTTTGATTGATTAGTTCATATCCCTATGATGTTTCATACCCTCTATCTCTTTTTGTTCTCTCAATGTTATATTTCATATAAATCTCTATTTGAAACATTGAGGACAATGTTCGATTTAGGTTGGGGGGTGTAGATCTGTGCTTTATTGTTGGGATAATCTCTACTAATAGTAGACCATCACATTCCTCCTTTACAAAAAAAAAAAAAATTTAAAAAAAAAAAAAAAATTGTGTTTTTGTCCTTGCTAGTGTCTATTTCTTCATTGCCTTTTATCTATTGAGCTATTGAATTTTGAATTATAAAGGCACATGGTGAAAATCTTTAAGAAGCTCAATTCCAACTGTTTAAAATGAAAAGTCTTTGGTACTAATTCTCAGTTAGTGAAAATTATAAATTGCTGAATTTTTGAACTTTCACTACACATCTGACTCAATATGTGGAGCTAGGTTGAATTTGGTAGTTGTTGACTTGATAATTGTCTGGAATGTAGGGAGAAACCAAGTCTGATGAACTATGACTATCTTGTTCACTTGGTTTGCTGGTAAGAAGAAAAACAGAACTGGGTTATGATGAAGTCATGGAAAGAAACCAGTGAATTAGACCAGGTACTTTGAAAAGGGCTACCTCTTGTCAGGTCTTTGAAAAAAAAAAAGGGAAAAGAAAGAAAGAAAGAAAAAGGATATGGACATTTGAAACCGTGCTTTAAATGTTGAAATATCAGTTTGTTTTGCGATGACCTTGTTAAAACAAGTTGGGTGAAAGCCGTCATTGTAACAAAGCGAATAAACTGGAATATCACAGATAAAGCCCATGAGCTATTAAGGTGAATATCCACAACTTTCGTGATCCTGGACAGATTAGCTTAGTTTTGAATCAAATCCTTAGGCTAACCCGACCATTCTGTGGTGATTAAAAAGTTGGCTCTGCTTAAGGAAATCGATACTTTGGATATTTGTCAGATTGCACATGTACTCAAAATTTTCTAAATGGTGACTTAGTGATTTGGACTTTATTTAGAATGCTGGAATATATGGCTGAAATATAATGAAAATCAGTGCCCTAATAATTCTAAATTTGATGCCTTGATTAGGATGTGTAACATGAAGAAGTTTATTATGAGTAATTTTTGTTCTTCTTCAATTGTTTTGAAAAGATAAATCTGTTTTGAAAAGGAGGATTGTTAGTCATGCTTTATAGTTATTATCCTGATTAATTGATTGACTATATTCTGCCTCTTAAATCTGAGTTGAAATCATTGTCACAGATGGGTGATGCTACTGAGAGATGAACTGAGATTCTTTCAAAATTTCTTGGTTGTCATGCATAATGAAAGTTTTCTGATTGTCTCATAGAATTGAAATGATGATATTTTGATATTGCTTCTTCACATTTTTTTTGCTCGACGACTAGCAAAATGCTAGTTGGGGGTGTTGATAAGTGCTTAATTTTGTTTAATTATCCTCATTTAAATAAGCATTATCATACTTCTTTGGTTTATATCTTCATTTTTACACGTAAAGTGGTGTATTCTCTTCTCACCATTGTGTTGTCCTCTTTCTCTTAATTTTCATGATACATTTGCATGTATTCATACATGTCTTGGAAGGCCGCATGCAAAATATTTTTAAGAGAGACTTATTACGTGTATTTATTTTTTGTAGAAATCCTAACCCCAGACTACTCTCGGGATTCAAGAAGTCCAAAGTTTCAAATAACCCATGTTCAACTCAAAGATTTAAAGGAGCTAGAGCCCAAAGAGCAAAGCCCAAGCCAAAAATCCAAGAAGCCAAGTCTCAAGTCCAAGAGTCAAAGCCCAAGACCAAGTATAGAAAGATTCTACAACATGGCTGGAGAATCTTAGGAAGATATGGATTAATATGATTTTGGCATAAAAATGGTGGAACTCTCTTGAATTAGAAAGAAGAAGTGTGCTATATTGATGTTTCTATTTCAGAAAAAAGAAGAAAGCCTATTTTGGTCACAAGAACTCTTTATCTTTTATGGATTTTGGAATTCAAGCAACGAGCTTAATGGAGGTCAACTAAATCTACAAGAAAAGCAAGAAATTTCGTGGATGGCTAGAGGAGTACTATTATTTAGCAATCAATCTCAAACAAAGAATGAGGATTTCCCTGATTCCCGCCTAATCTAGATAGTACTTACTAATTTGGACATAACTTTTGACTCAAAATTCGGATTAAGGCAAAGTTTGATGTTTTAGAAAGAAGACTTAAAGGGGAACAAAATTGTATTTCATGAAGATCTCCTAATTCGGATGTTTAAGGGGTCAAAACATGTCGTTCAGTGAAGGGAAGTGCAATTTTGGTTGGAATTTTGGAATTAGAAGTTTCTCTTTTGGTTTTTTTCCCTTCTCTTCTTCCCTTTAGTCTATATAAACCTAAAGTGAGAGACTTTTGGGGCTCTCTGATCTTTTCTCATTCTCTTTTCTCTGTTCTTCTTTTAGCTTTTTTTTTTAGTTATTTTATTGTAGTGTTTGGAACACCATTAAGGAGGATGACAACTCCAATCATGGTGGGCTAAACACCTTTCTAAGGTTAAGGATTTGAAACCTTTTTCCGATTTAAATAGATGATGTGGATGGTTTGATCATTAATTTTAATTGAATAGTTCTTATTTTGGTTAATTGTTATTCTCTATATGCTCTTTGATTTCATATGATCTATTGATATATGGAATGCTTAGATCCCCTGTGAGTTAGATACAAAGTACTCTTCAAATTTCTCTAATTATTCAATTGAATTTAATGGTCAGTGGTTTTATCGTATAATTTTTCATCTAGATTAAATCTTTATTTAATTCTAGATGTGTTTTCATCCAAATCTAAGCATAAGGAGGGATAGGTGGATTTTCCTGAAGCCTTAGACCTCTTTTTCATTGCTTTACAGTTATCAGTGATTTTTGCTCCATTCTCATTGAGTGGAAAACCGATTTTAAATCTCTGTTCTCTTGAGATTTCGTTTCCTTAATTCTTGTTGCACAATAGTCAATCCCTGTGGATTCGACCCTGTGCTCACCAGATACATCAACTGTGTCACTTGTGCACTTGCAAGTATATTATTTTTACTCTTGATTTTATGTACATTAATTTGGATTAAATTAAGTTGTAACATTGTTTTACCAAAAATGATTTCCTTCCTGTAAGGATTAACGATCCTACTCTTTTCATCGATCCATGAGAAGTTTATCCTGTCATATGCACCTAGGGAGTTGAAGAGCATCGGTTTTTGTCCTCTTTTCTTGACCGGGATAGTAAGATTGGAGGTAGCTTTTACCATTGTAAAGTTCATCCTCCGTAATGGGACTAGATGATCACTTTTCAGAGCTTGAAGAGGATCAACTTGTTCAACCACATAAATTTAGAAAGGATCTGCTGGTTTATCCTTTTCCGACTTTTGGGAAGATTCGACCAAGCCAGGATTGGCTGTCCTTCTTTTCTTTGGGATTTTGGGGTATATTTGAACACCATTTTCGGAACTGCAGTTTGAGTAGGTTCATGATTACTTTTCGGGCCACTTTCAACCTTCTCCTCTTTGGGCTTCTATTGAATGCTTCTTTAAGCACTTTTGACATAGAAAGCGCATTTGTGTAATATACCCCTGCATCATTGAAAGGATCATTATCAGCATCGATTTTTGCTTGCCTATTCCCTTGAGGGTATTTAAGGCATTGATGATAGGTGGATGGCACAACCAGATGGTTATGCATCCATTGACGCCCTAATAAGGCATTATACGATGTATCAACATCGATCACCAGAAATGTTGTAGTTTCAACGATATCCTCAAACCTAGTTTTGAGGTTGATCATGCCTATGAGTTTCTGCTCATTTTGGTTGAAGCCTTCGATGATCAGGTTGTTGTCATGAAGCCGACTTATTTGTACACCAAGCTTGGACAACATCTTTCTTAGGAGGATGTTGACGGCCAAACCTCCATCAATCATTACTCTGAAGATGCTAGTTTCATTAACTAGTCTTAGGGCTATAAATGGATATCCGAAATATCCAAATCCGATCCGAATTCGGCTCCGTTTAGTCGGATAATATTCGAATAAGATATCCGCCGGATCGAATAGGGATAAGAAATTTGTTATCCGTTTATAAATGGAGCGGAGCCTGATATTGCTATATCCGCTCCGCTAAATATCCAACCGATTACTTATGTTATATAATATGATATATATATCAACATTTACTAATATATCCTTAATGATATTTTATGCCCATATAGATTTTTTATGTAATACTTAAATTTTTGGAGGGCAAACATGTAACTAGAAATCCTTTTTATATCTCACTAAAGCAAACCCTAAAAGACGTCTTCTCTTCCACTTCATCTTCAACTTCATGGCCGCTCAAACCCAAAGCCCCTTCTCTCTCTTTCTCTCTAAAACCTCAAGCAAACCCTTGATGGAGGATTCATTGAAGAACAACAAAGTGACAACTGACTCAAATCCAACCTAGTTACATGCCACCTTTAGGGTTACAAGTAATCTCTTCATCGATGAGCAGGATGCCATTGATAGAGGTTTCATGGTTAGGATTTTTATGGTGATTCTCGCCTTCTCAATTGTATGGACTTCAAGTATTTGAAGCAAGAGATGTAGGTTAGCATTTGAAATTATTGATTAATTACTTCATTTCTTTAATTTATTCAATGGGGGCTTTTCACAAGTTAGATGCATCTACAGATTTTTATAAATGGAAATCAAAAATTATTTTTCATAGATCTGTCTTTTTTGGGCGGCCCATCAATCAAAGGCTTCCAACATATCTCCTCTCCTCTTCAACGAATTAAGGGTCTGATCTTCTCTTCAACAACCCTGAAATCCTCTCCTCTTAACCAGTCCTCTTAACTAGAGGCTTTCAGTCGATCAAATTTTTAATCAGTTGAATATGGGAATTCGAGTATTCGATTATACTAATCGGTCGAATTTAGATTATTATCCGAATTCAATTAAATAAACGAATTCAAATTCGGTTAATCAAATTTAATATCCATCGGATAGCAGAGCGGATTCAGATAACGGTTAATATTAAACGAATCGGATATGGATATAGTGCTATCCATTTCGTTTGCAGCCCTAACTAGTCTTGAGATAAATAGTGGCCGATTGTGCTGGAGAGTCTCAGCTCATATGTCTTCGTCATCAAAGGTGATTGTGAAGAGGCAGAAGTCTCTGTTTTAGGAGGCTACAGTGGCTGACTTGTAATTTCTTCAAAGAAGTCTTCCAGATTGGAAATGGCATATACAAGAGACCTTCTCAACTCAAGGGACATCTAAGGTGGTGTTTGGAAACTCTAAATAAAAAGAGCTTATTGGGTTTTAGAGCTTATTGGGTTTAAGAGTGTTTGATAATATGCTTATTACACATCTAAAAACTTTAGAAGTAGAGGAAAAACCTCTTTAAAAAAAAGTAGGGAAGGGGCTCCTTTTTTTTTGGGTCTAAAAAAGTAGAGGATCGGCGTCAAAAATGTCGCTGCATTTTGGACCCTTGTACCCTTACAGAATTTTTATAATATCAACGGTATCCTTCATATAAATCCCCAAAAAGCTGAAAGAAAACCTAAAAACGATCGTTCTCCTTCTCTGCAGATCACCTTCTCTGTCGATCCCTCTTGCTGTGGGGTTCTCCATCGCTGCCGAAGGTTGACATTTTCATCGCCATCGAAGCTCCAGCATCATGTCCTTCTTCTTCTTCTTCTTCTTCTTTAATTTATTTTGTGTTATTCCAATTAAATCAAGAATTTGGTTGGGTGATTTTTTTAAAAAAATTTATTTTGCATCTCATGTGTTTCTGTAAAAGAAGAGACAGGGCAAGATACCCTGATATATAAATGGAATGGACACAGCATTTTTCAATTAATGAACTGGAAACATGCTGGTGGCTCCCATTTTGAAGTGTATGACCATCATAGTTAGTTGCGAATGAAAATATCACCAAAAAATTCCACACATCCAAGTGAAGGAAGTTCCAAAAACTCCCATTTTTAAGTGTATGGGTATCGTTGTTAGTGAGGAATGAAAGAATCACCAAAAGCTCACACACATAAAAGAAGGGAGTTCCAAAGAATGGAAAACTCACCCCAAAATAATGCTGCAAAACTGGTGAATAGTGGTTTAGTGTAATGTATATCTTCTCAAGAAGGCCTAGAAGAGCTTCCACTTGATCACCCAACAAATCCACCTGGATTTCAACAAACACACAAAAAATTTGAAGTAAAATAAAGAAAAAGCTAAGGAAATATACCCTTGTGAAGTTCAAGAATAACATAGTAAAGCCTCAACAAACAAGATAATTATCAAGTGATACAATTAGAGCCCAAGTGGAATAAGAAACCAAAATGTACAATAGATCAACCAACTTGACATATTTTCCTTTACTAGACGCAAATATATGAAATGTAAAAGTAATTTTATTTATAAAACCTCAGCTTCAGCCTTTTGAAGGTCATAGCATCTCCTCATAAAAGCTTCCCTGTAGAGCAATTCTTTTTTCCTTAGGGAGGCCACAAGCTCAACAAGTGGATCCAATTGATATTTCACTTCATCCAACCTGAAAAGAGGTAGCATAAGAATCAGGATACTCCACATCGATAATTTCTTTTTTCTTTTTAAGAATTATTACTCTAGCATTTCACTGCACAATCACATTTCAGAATACTGATGCTTATTTGCCAGTATAAAGAGGACAGAAAAATCTTTTGTGAACCTCAGAAATCTTTCGTGGTACCAATTAATCACAACTTTGTGGTTGGAGAGCGTCTCGTCACACATGGATCAGTAGTAATGTGTTGCCACTACACCTTTGTTGATAGCCAACAGACCAAGTAGTGATCACAGGATAACCATAGTTCACAAAACACAATTCTTCATAAGACCCTGAATCATTTTTAGCAATTTGCTGGTTCTAAAGGTGAATGCCTTCTAGGAGAAAATATGGCTCCAATGCATCCAAAAGTTTCTACTTTAGAAAGCTCTGCACCTAATATAAAATGTCGAAAGAATTAGGTACAGGGGTGGTGGAGTCATAGAGTTAAGCATGGACCAGCATGTCTTTCCTCTACCATACTAAAAAGGTCTCGCTCCCATTAATCTATTGATAAATAAATGTTTTGGGATATCTTTTCCCTTAGGTCCGTGTGTTTGGATCTTATGGGGAAATAATAGGAAGAGTTAATGTACTTTCTCTCACAAAATTTAAATTTCATATAACCCTCATGATATTGCTGGACTTTTAATTTTGAAATGATAAATTTAAACTACTTGCAAGATTTCCAATTTATAAAATGTAAATACCATGAAATTTCCATATACATATTATATATACATTATGATGAAGGCATCCACGAACTAGTAAATCTAGGACATGGGAAGAATGGGGCTAGAGTCTAAGCTAACTGGCATATAATTTGAAGTACATAAACTGGTAAACAAGTTAGTCCTGCATTACCGGCTAGAAAAAAGAAGTGAACCCTACATCAGGATACCCAATCTTATTGTATCTTACTTAACAAGACAATAGAACACTAATAACGCAAGAATAAAATCGAGAGGCCAACGATTAATTATTTAAAATGATCTCACTTAACCAGACATTGGAACACTCATAAAACAAGAATAAAATTGCCAGGCCCACAATTAATTATTAAAAATGATGAGATCTAATGTTTGGATACATCACTCTTATCTGTCAGTAAATTCTTACTGGAATAGTGAACACATCAAAATCTAAAGAAATTGCAACCTGGACTCAAAAACGCATCACTTAGCAAATCTCTCAAGCGTATGGCAAGCAAGTAAAATGATGCGAGCTATCTAACCTCTTATGAGAAAAACCTTATGCTGCCAGTTCAAGAGGAGACTACTAATATCCATAGAAATAATTTCAATTACAATAACTGCATATTCCCATAACAAAATAATATTACTGAGATAGCTATAAACAAGTACCTCCATATATTCCATCCTATTTTTTCATGTACCATGCACTCAAAATCCACAAGTAGTTCCGGGAATTCCCTGAGAGTTGTGACCATAGGATTAAATGAGTTTAATTGCTCCTTTTCATTATTTTCTGGTAAGAAAATAGAGTGCTGTCTGTCTTGTACAATGCCTTCGATTGGAGTCAACTGATCATGAACACCTTCTAGATCTCCAACTTTTATGCCTAAACTAGACCCCAACTCTCTCAATATCACCTTACTCATAAGTAATTGCTGAAGAGCCTTTTCTAGTTTGTTACTCATTGAACCCAAAGCGTCATCCTTCTCAACTGACATCCCTTCACAATGGATGCTGCCTTCATCAAACTCTTCATTTTCCAGATCCACATGGTCAAGAAAGACACTCTTTTCCATTATTTCAGAACTTACACTTAACATCAAATCTTCCTCCACTTCAAAGCATTTTGACAGAGAACCAAGTTTTTGAATCAAATTCTCCTTTTCACTGACCTCTGGACTTTTAAACAGCTTGTTAGCAGAAGGTAGGTCTTCCAGAAAATCATCTCGATTCCTGGTTTCCTCAGATTCTATTAAGAAGATATTAACATCTTTGACTGCCTCACTAATGGCAATTCGATATATATCTTCCCTGATGAGACTCTCCATGTCATAATTTTCTAATTCCATCTTCCATTCCTTAACCATTTCGCTGAAGAAAACTGTATGCACATCCTCCCTCACTAGGCTCTCTAAACTTTGAAATTTTTTGCTGGTAGATGGTACACCTTCCTGAAACTTATCAGGTTATCTGCCCTCTTGACATTGAGTTAATGCAAAATTGGCAGTGGTCTTCATATCTTTGACTGTCTCAATAAAGACAGTCCCGTATATCTCTTCCCTGACAAGGCTCTCAACATTATAATTTTCTAGAGTCTTGTTCCATCCATTGATCATTTCTCGTAAGAAAACTGTACATACATCCTCCCTTATTAGGCCCTCTATATTTTGAAACAACTTGTTAGTAGATGGTGAGTATTCCAGAAAGTTCCCTTCATTCCCAACATCTTCATGTGCTGTTATGGCAAAACCTCGATGGCAGCCAAAATCCTTCACTGCCTCACTAAAGACAATGTGATTTATCTCTTCGCTTAAGTCCGCATCACTTAAATAACAACCTGACATGTTACCCACTTCCTCCGGAAATTTTGCCATTCCCTTAAGTTCATTCTCATGAACTCGTCTATGGTCATCAAGAGTTACACCCAGCTTAGCATTCCCTTTGATAACACTGTCCAATCTTACAATAATGTCTTCGACCATTTTCATCAGGCAATCAGGTTCCTTGTCGTTCCTCACAGATGAACCGTCCTTTTCTCTAAAAATTTCTACCTTGAGCAGATTCAGCTCTTCACTTTTTTTCCGTATAATAGACTCGTGATTTTTTATCATTTTAGCAACAAATTGACTTCCATTCCCTGATGGATCTTCTCCAGGTATCTCACACACACACATTTGGATGTTTTTTTTTTTGGTAAACTCAATCATACCACAAGGCAATGACTGAAGGCAAATACAAGGAAATACTCACACCACCCATGCACACACACACACACACCCCACATGCAAACACACACACACACACCACACACATGCAACCCATGTAAGCTTCACCCTAGAGCTCCTGAAAACGGGTACCAACCGTTTGAGGTGCCAAGGAACTTATATGCGACAACATGCTCGGGATTTGGATGTTATTTGAACAAGTGAATTAACTGCTTCAACTTAAGGACTCTTGATTTTACCAAGTTAACTGCAAAAAACTGAGATAGTGCCTTGTATTTTTCCAAATTAAGAAAACTTCTTCTACCTATGTGAGTGAACCTGAATTTGGCATGAGTGAAGCACCAATAGTTTACTTAGAATACTTGCCTATGTTCTAAATACACACATATAATATCGAGTTTTATATTAGCTTCTATTATATGAATCATTAATTTACATTTAATATCTTATTTTATCTTTTCCTATTGAATGAAAAGTTTGGAGATGGCGAACACTGAAAAAGGCAAGGCAAACACTGAAAAAGACAGGGCAAAGTGGTCGAATGAAGCAACAAAAACTTTTCTTGACCTTTGCATTGAGGAGGTCCAACTAGGAGGCAAACCTGGGCCGCACTTAAAACCATTATCTTGGAAGAAAGTAGTTACCAGTTTTAACCAAAAAACTGGGAAACAGTATGACCAAAGGCAACTTAAAAATTATTGGGACAGTATGAGAAAACAATTTGTAGCTTGGGAGAAGCTTCTTCGTCAGACAGGGATTGGTTATAATGAACAGGATCACACAGTGACAATGGATAAAGATAGATGGGACGAGTATTTGAAGGTATAATTTAAAATTTAAAATTATTACAATAATTTTTTTATTATGGACTAATCATAAATTATCTAATGTAGGTTAACCCTGATGCCCGTACATTTCGAACGAAACCATTGCAATTTCCTGAAGAGTTGAAAATCCTCTTTGGGGGAACTTCAGCTACTGGAGAGATGGCATGGACACCGGGGATTGGTAGCCTACCCGATGATGTAATGAGGGAGGATGAGAGCATTGACCCCGATACTCCATCTCTTGGGGAAGATATTGACATAGATGTTCGATTGAATGAAGTTAGGCGTAAGCGTCCTTGTCCAGTTAGGAGCAAAAAAGAGTCGAGGAATGATGCACTTGCTGCAAGTATTGATCGTATTGTGGCTTCAATTGATGCCAACACTAAGGACCAATGTCCTACCATCCCAGAATGCATGGAGTCCTTAAGAAAGATTTCGGGAATCCAAAAGGGTAGTGCCATGTACTTTTTTGCAGTTAATGCATTTGCTAAGAGTGAGTATAGACAAATATGGATGACATTAGAGGACGATGATGAGCACATCGGGTGGTTGAAGTCATGCATGGGATGTGAGCCTAGCTAGCTTGGTGGTTCTTTGGAATGATGGATGGTGGATGGTGGATGGTGGATAATGTTCATAGTAGATGGATGGTGTTTATTTTGGGTAGTATTTTTTTGTAGTAATTTTTTTACCGTTGACGTATGAATGATGTGGAGGATGTTTATTTTGGGTAGTTTTTTTTTGTCAACTTTTTTACCGTCGACTTATGAATGATGAAGGATATTTATTTTGGATAGTTTTTTTTTGTCAACTTTTTTACAGTCGACTTATGAATGATGGATGATGTACACAGATGATATTTTTTTTATCATGAATTTTATTTTGTCGGATGTTAATGAGTAGTATATGGTTGATGTTTATGATAAATGTTTTGTTTTAATGTCTTATTTCATTAACATATATTGTTTACAGATGCAATGACACCATTACAGCAGAAGATGTTATATTTTGTTGTACTGTTGCTACTAAAGAGACACAACGATCTATATATTGACAAAGAGCCATGTAGGACTTCAATAGTTACTGGACATATGTTTGTCCGTGACATTATAAATGGACACCCGAGGATATGCCCAGAATTATTTCGTATGGAAAAACATGTATTCCTTCGTCTATGTCTCTTATTTAGGGAGAAGGGATGGCTACAAGACAGTCGGTACTTATGCGTCGAAGAGCAAATGGGTATATTTCTAATGACGATAAGCCATAATGCAAGCAATAGATTGTTACAAGATAGATTTCAGCACTCTGGTGAGACTATACATCGGTACTTTCGAATTGTCTTAGTGGCGATGTTGAAGTTATCCTTAGAGATTATAAAGCCTCATACCTTGAATCAGAGTACGAAAGACAAATTTAACAATCATCGATACTATCCAATTTTTAAGGTAATATTCTCACTTTTTGGTTTTCATGTTTAAACACTCAAAAATCATTATATTATACATAATAATATATTGTTTCATGTGTTAAGGGATGCATTGGGGCTCTCGATGGAACCCTTGTTAATGCAGTGATTCCCACCGATAAGCAAATTCCTTATAGGGGACGAAAGGGGGAATGCATGCAGAATGTGCTAGCAGTTTGTTCTTTAGATATGATGTTTACGTATGTACTTGCTGGTTGGGAAGGCACAGCACACGATTCACGTATCTTAATGGAAACCATTCGCGATCCACGACTCAATTTTCCACATGCTCCTCCTGGTATATTCTTAACTATTAACTTTTGTGTTATAAGCAACTTGATACGATGTTATATTCGCATACTAAAATTTTTATTCTTTTTATTTACAGATAAGTATTATCTTGTTGATGCTGGATATACAAACATGCACGGATTTTTAGCACCATATCGGAATATTCGGTATTGGTTACCAGAATTCCGCAGAGGTGTTCGCCCTCGTGATAGACAAGAATTTTTTAATTATGTTCACTCTTCTTTAAGGAGTGTGATAGAGCGGAGCTTTGGAGTTTTGAAAGCCCGATTTCTCATTCTTAAAAAAATGGCACCATACCCCTTCCCGATTCAACGAAGTATTGTAGTTGCTGCGATGGCGGTGCATAATTTTATCAGGAAAGAAGCCATTGCTGATGCACTATTTCATGAGTACGAGACTTGGGATGTCACTGAAGATAATGAAAATGATACAGGTGGTTATGCTAGTACATCGGATGCAGAAGTAGACATTGCTCAACAAGTGGAGATGTCGACTGTTAGGGAAGCAATAGCAGATGCCCTTATACAGTCATAAAGTTGCTCTTATGAACAATTTTGAATTGTAGTGTTTTTTGAACATTTATGTTATGAGATGTTTTGTGATATGATGAAGTTGGATACTATCAAATGTTAATTATATTATATGTTAAAATTTCAGAGGATATTGGTGATGTTAGCAATTGTGATATTACCCCTCATGACATTGGAGTTTACAATGTCTTGTTATGAAATCTAATGTTTCATAGATTTTATTATTTATTGTACATTACTATGCATTCATAATATTACAAACATAATTATTTCAACGTTAATTCATTTAGGGAAAACAAGTTAAAAACTTGTAGAGGCTAAAAGCATCCGTGGTCAACAAATGCCTACTTTAAAGGGTGAAAGATGCATATCATTCTAGGCCTCTTAAAAATGACTTGTATTGCATATTTTCATAAATGACGTTTGTTACCCTTGAAATAAGCTCTTAAAATATGAGAATAAGTGGTTTTAACAAACGCACTATTTCAAATTAGAGGATTTTTTTAGACTGTTATCAAACGATCAAATTCTGAAAAATATAAGAGCTTATTCTTTAGAGCTTATTTTTAAGAGCTTATTATATTAGAGTAGAGTTTCCAAACGGAGCCTTAAGAGTTTAGTGCTACTTCATTTTTTTTTTTTAAATCTTTTTTATTACTTAATTATTTGAGTGGATCTGACAAAGAGAGAAAGGAGTTCAAACCCCAAAAGCCCAAATCCAAATCCCCAAAGGTTTAAACCCTAAAGCCCAAGACCTGTTGCCTAAGGCCCAAAGCCCACAACCTAAACCTCAAACCCCATTTCCTAAAAACCCATGTTTAAAATTCCACTTCATCAAGTCCAAGTTTAAATCTTAAACCCTCATTGTCCTACGCCTAAACCCCAAAAATCCTTACCCGGATCATCTAAAGCCCAAGGCCCAGAGATCTCTATAAAAGCGGATTTCCTAACCATTTTCGGTTAGAAGCTGCAGTGCTTACTCTCTCTCTATCTCTCTCCCTCCTGTTTTCTCCCCTGCCGACGACACCCTCCACCACGGCAGTCACAGAAGATTCCGATCTATCTTCACTCTCTCTAGTCAGTAGCAGCCTACTCCATCGCCTACCATCTCCGGACAAATCTGGCAGCATCTTGGTGAAAGCAGATTCATCTTCAACGAACCCATTGCTCCGGCGAGTTGTATCTCATGTAAGCGATTCTCCACTTCCTCGATTTATTTTTGCAGATTTTTTAGATCTGAACTTTCTAGATCTAAACCTTAGATCTAGAAATTCAAATCTAGAATTTCTAAATCTTAGTCTGTATTCTTCAACTTCTTTTTTAAAATTTATTTTCATTATTTCTGAATTTATTCATTTATTTATTTGTTAGTTCATTTATTTGTTTATTATTTTTCATCTTCAGATCTACTCCGGCCAACTCTTCATCGGCTTCGGCTTTCTTCGACAGGGTTGATTCTCTCATCCATTTCCTCGCCTCCTTGATCTAATTTCTAGATCTAGATCTAGATCTAGATCCGGATTTTGATTTCGGTTTGTGTATATATGTTGTATTATTTTTTTGATCTGGTTATGATTTTCTTCTCCGATCAAACCAGACTTCCGACAAGCAAGGTCCGGCCACCACCTCTCTGGTCAGATCCTACTTGATTCATTCTGATCTACTTCGGCCAGCATCTTTTTCATTTTCTGTTCGCAGATCTCCGGCAGACCACATCCTGTGCTTCAGGTAAAAAACTCGAGTTCTTCCTACGGTTACCGGTCCCCATGCCTTGTTCTTTGTAATTCGTGGATCTGGATCTTCTGCTTGTCGATTTATAGTTCTTTGATCCAGATTTGCGGACTCGAATTGCCTCTAATCATCCCAGTTCAGTAATTCGGATCCCTGATATTCACGATTGCTATTTTATTTTCATTTTTTATGGTGGTTATTCATTTTAAGTAACTAATTTAAAATTTAATTATAGATTTATTTTTCCTCTTTTTCTTTTATTGTTTGCTTGTTGGTTTTTGATTGATCCAGTAGTAAGGAGTGTATTACCAGTGCTCTATCTCTCACCTTTTTTTTTGTTTTTATTTTTTATTTTGGTATCCATTGTTCTGTGGATTTTACTTATTTTTTTGAGAGAGATTAGTTCTTCTACTTGAGCAACCGTCATCAACTCCCCCTAACAACCCTCAGGTATATCTCTTCCCTCATTTTTATTTATTACCCTCTATTTATTGTACTATAATTTTGTTAGATGATTCAAAACTTGAATAGGCTGACATAGCAAGTGGATACCTCCCCTGTGCTTGTTTTAATTGTTTTTCAAATCTGAAGAGGGAGTGTTGAGATTTGAATCTCTTGAGCCTCTGGATCAAGCCATAGTTAGTGAGTTGGAGGCTCATAAGCCCCTAGAATCATTTTAGAATTTTTGGGCTTACCTCTTAAGGCCTTAGAATGATAGTGGACCAAAGCCAATTGACCATTAGCGGTCAATGGGCCTTGGCCCATTAGCTTTCTCTTTGAGCCCCATTTCTTTTTTCTTGCATGCCATGTATGTATGTATTATCTCATGTATATTTGTGCAAATTATAGGAGTAGGCCGTACCTTATTTTCTCTTTTTGCCTACACTGGGCACTTAGGTAGATTCTTAACCCTAAATAATTTGCCTACCCCGTTAGTTAGTCTTACAAAAAATCAAAAAACATAAAAAGAAAAAATAAAAATAAATGAAAGACATTGGTCTACCCTCCCTTGGGACCTAGAGCAGGGTTCGTTTAAACCATATCCTTTTTTGGTTTAAAGCCAGTTGTCCCGCCCCGCTCTTTGCCTTTAAATTAACTAATCAGTTAGGCTTTATTTTCTTTTTTTGCCTACCTTGGGCACCTAAGTTAGTCCTTGATTAGTTAAACTTGTCAAAATTAAAAAATATCAAAAATTCAAAATAACAAAAACATTCAAAAAACCAAAAATGAAAAAAAAGAAATTTACCCTAATAAATGAAGGCCCCTTAGAGCAACCCATGAGCACTTAGGCCCGTTACCAAATCCCGGAGTGAGATTCATAAATCTCAACTCTGCTTCCCCCAACTCAAGCACGAGTTGGAAGTGATCACACACTTCGAAACGAGTATAAAAATAGTCAACACCCTGAACTACTATTAGGGTTTGATATCGACTAACTGGATAAATAGGCAGCCCGAGCCAGGGTTCGACCCTAACCTAGGATAGAAATTTTACACACCATTTATGCTTGTTTGTGCTTAGTTAACAAATTATTAATTGTTTAGGAAATTTAAGTGATTTTAAATGTTTGGCTTAGACTTAATAAGTAGGTAACCATCATTGGATGGAGATCCTGGGATGCCTAACCCCTTCCCCAGGACTTAAATGGATCTCTTACCTAGACTATTTTGGACTGTAGGCTCCTTATCTTGGTTTATCTCGGGATCTTACTTTCCCTAAGTAGGTGGCAACTCTTAGAATAAATTTAGCGTTATTCCTCTACTCTCAGACCTTCTTGACATATAGAGTTGAGAGGGGAGGAAATGCGGTAAATTTATGTGCTCACAATTTATACTAAAAAAATAAAGGTATATCTCCTTATTACATATCTTAATTTTTGTTATTTTAAGATTATTTAGTCTGACCATAGGTAAACAATCACATATCTTAAAATAACTTAAACTAAGTTTTCACATTTCCAATTTTCATATATTCAGTTAATTTATTGTCTTACTTGTGGCAAACTATTTATAACTATTGCAATTTATCAACTCATATAATCATATATGACAATAAACATTCACAAGTAAATTAACTAATATAAAAATTGGGTTTCAAAAATCTAACCATTCATTTGGGGTGTTACCAATATGTGTGCAACTCCTAAGTTCCTGAACCGCAACTCATCCGCTACTGTGTTCTCCACATCTCTAGTAACACGCTGATTTTGACAGATAAAAGTCGAACTTATAGTGATTCCAATAATGCATAAAACACAAGGTTCATACACTAACAATGTGTATGCTTGAGATGGCAAAGGCTCTCCTTTGCTATGAGTTGACTTCATTTAATTGGCTCGGCTTTGGTTCAACTTGCCCAACTTGGCTCGGCTTGGCTCATCTCAACACAATTTGGATGAATCATATATAATGAAGGGTAAATTACACTCACCTCTCCTGAGGTTTGGTGAAATTTCAAAAACCTCCCCTCTTGTTTATGAAATTATACTAATCTCCCCTGTTAGACTTATCATATTAATTTCGTTAACTAATAATATTTTTTCCAATTTTACCCTTATTATTTATAGGAAACACGTATTTAAGGTTTAGTTTGAAAACTCATTAAAAAAACAAAAATGTCTGAAGCCGTCACATGTCCCTTTTAACGCCCACTAACTATAATTAAGATTCACTCACCCTTAGGGTTTATCCATCTAACCTTAATTGTTAGAGGAAAAAATAATCTTAGGTTGATTATGCTTAACCACAATTAAAGGGGCTCTACAAGCCGCTATGTGTCCCTTTTAACACCCATTAATTATGGTTAAGATTCACTCACCCCTAGAATAAAAGATAATGAAGAGAATTGAATTTGGTGAAGGAAAAACTTAACTTCCTTCAGAGTTATGTTTCTCATATATGTTCCATACAATGAGTAATACGGTAACTTAAATACAAGTTAATACAAGTTTGGATGATACTTATCCTTAAGGATAGATCATTTAAATTGAAATTTAAATACAGTAAAGATAATCCTTAATTGATAAGGATTATCACTATTTATCCGGAGTGCTGATTGTATCTTCTAACATTCCCCTGCAAACTGATGACTGGTAAGGTAGAAGTTTGGATCGTAAGTAACGAAACTGAGGACCTGGAAGAGATTTTGTGAAAATGTCTGCCATTTGGTCTTTGGTAGAGACAAAGCATATTTGGAGATTTCCTTTAACAACTCGTTCACGAATGAAGTGGTAATCAATCTCGATGTGTTTACTACGAGCATGAAAGACCGGATTAGATGCCATGTAGCTCGCACTCACATTGTCACATAATATACGAGTTGGGGATCGAAGAGGTAATCCAATATCTTTGAGAAGATATCGTATCCACATAGTGTCAGCACAGGCAACTGCAAGGGAAACTGTTGGTTGCTTCTTGCTTCCCCAAGAAATGAGGTTTGGACCAAGGTACACACAGAAGCCGGTAGTTGAGTGCCTATCATCTGGACAACCCGCCCAATCAGCATCAGAGTATGCTTGAAGATCAAATGATTTTGAAGTGCGAAGATGAAGACCAAGACCAATTGTCCCTTTTAAGTACCGAAGAATTCTCTTAGCCGCAATAAAATGAGAAGAAAGAGGTCGATGCATGAATTGACATGCTAAATTTACGGCAAAGGTAATATCTGGACGGGAAAGGGTAAGGTATTGAAGAGCACCAACTATTTTCCTGTACTCCGTTGGATCTGCAAGTGGAACCCCATCTAGGGAGGAGAGTTTTGAGCCATAAGCGAGAGGAGTGGAGCACGGTTTACACCCAAGCATATTTGCACGTTCCAGAAGACCAAGTGTGTACTTGGTTTGAGTGAGGGTAAGACCCGAACTAGAACGATTAGCCTCCATACCGAGGAAGTAGTTGATATTGCCAAGATCTTTCATGTCGAAAGCCGAATGTAGAGTACGAATAAAGGAGGTGACGGATGAAGCTGACTATCCCGTGAGAATTATGTCATCGACATAAAGTAATAATATAATCGTCCCATGTGAGGAATTGTGCGTGAACATGGATGTATCGGCTTGACTACACTGAAAACCATATTCCAAGAGAAAAGAGCTGAACTTCTCAAACCAAGCGCGTGGGGCTTGTTTTAATCCATATATTGCCTTGTGAAGCTTGCAAACATATGTAGGGAATTCCTTATCAGTAAACCCCGGTGGTTGATTCATAAAAACCTCCTCCTTAAGTGTTCCATGGAGGAATGCATTTCGAACGTCTAGTTGACGAATCAGCCAATTGTTAGCAACGGCTATGGCTAATACTGTTCGAATGGTGGTTGCTTTTACAACTGGACTAAAGGTTTCAACGTAGTCCAACCCATGATGTTGATTGAATCCTTTCGCGACAAGGCGCGCCTTAAACCTCTCAATACTGCCATCAGGTTTATGTTTGAGTTTGAATACCCACTTACAACCGACCACATTGTTGGTTGAGTGCGCTGGAACAAGTGACCAAGTGCGGTTTTTCAAGAGGGCATTGAATTCTTCAAGCATGGCATTACGCCTTTCAGGGGACTTGGTAGCCTGAGTGAAGTTACTTGGTTCAAGTTCTTGTCCAGAAAACTGAGCCAAAAGAGCTGTAGGAATAGGATGTTTGGTGGCACAGAGCACCTTCGGTTTTAATGTACCATCACAGAACCTTGTAGTCATTGGATGATTGGATGAAACCATGGAGGAAGGAACCACATCACTAGGAGTGCTAGCAGGCCGAATGGAAATAGCAGGCTGTGAAAAATCTTCTGGAACCACATCAGAGCATGGGACAATAGGTGATGAGCTGAGATCCATGACTTGATCAATACCCGTAGCAGTAGATAGATGAACAGGTGCTGGACCATTGGAGCAAGCATCAATAACAGTGGCCGTTTGGTCTACATGAACTGTAGGTACAGCTGATGGATGGATATGCTGAGACGGGGATCTTGGAAGCTCTGTTGGCTGCTTTGGCAAATGAAAAAGTGGAGGTATGCAGCCTGGAATTGAAGCGGAGCTTGGTGGCAATTGTGAGACAGACCTGCAAGGAGAGATGGAAGGAAAATGGTCTTCTTGAAATAAGACATGTCTAGATATATAGATGCGACCTGAGGAGGTATCCAAACACTTGTATCCTTTGTGTGAACTACTGTAGCCAAGTAAGATGCATGGAGTGGACTTGGGACTCAATTTGTCACCCCTTGTAGCACCAAGGAATGGATAGCATGCGCAACCGAACGTGCGTAGCAAGCTATAGTTTGGTTGGCGACCAAAGAGCATCTGAAATGGAGATTGGAAGTTGATCGTGGCTGTTGGAAGTCTATTTATCAGATAGATTGATGTGTGGACGGCTTCAAACCAATATGATTTGGGCAGAGAGCTATGAGATAAAAGTGAGTTTGTGGTTTCAATGATATGACGATGCTTTCGCTCTGCCACCCCATTTTGTTGAGGGGTGTAGGGACATGATAAGCGATGAGAAATACCACATTCATCTAAGAGAGTTTTGAAGGAACCATTAACAAACTCACCACCTCCATCAGATTGGAGAAATTTTATTTTAGTGGAGAATAAATTTTCGGTTAATTTCCGAAATTGATTAAAGCATGCAAGACTTTCGGATTTGGTATGCATAGGGTATAGCCAAGTATAGCGACTATAGTCATCCACAAAAATGATATAATATCGGTACCCTGAGATGGATGGAGGGAAGAGGAGATGGTCCCCAAACATCACTGTGGATAAGGTAAAGGGGCATAGGTGCATCATGTGTCACATTATTAAAAGGAAGACGGTGATTCTTTGAAACAACACAATCAGAACAAAAAAGTCGTTTATTCGAGAAAGAAGACAAGCCAAGACATTTATTTGAAAATAAAAACTGTAGAACAGAAGAAGACGGATGGCCTAGTCGTCTATGCCACATAGTTGATGAAGAAAAGCCACTTTGAAGAGCAACTTGTGGAGAGGATCTTCGGATTGGAATTGGATAGAGGTCGCCACTAATTGGTCCTTCTAGAAGGCAGTTCCCCGTGCGAATGTCCTTAATGGTAAAGCCCCATGGATAGAAAGAAAATGAACAATTGTTATCCCTTGTGAAAGTAGCAACAGATAACAAATTTTTAGAAATGGACGGCACATGAAGAACTGTATTAAGAAGGAAAGAAGTAGAGGGAGTAGTAAGGAGAGATTTACCAACTTCAGAAATGGAGGTACTTTGTCCGTTGCCTACAACCACATTTTCATTTCCATGATAAGGGGCTGATTGATGAAGAAGGGACGAATCATTCGTCATATGACTTGTTGCTCCAGAATCGGCATACCAGTAGTCATCCGGAGAGGAAGTCATTGACATGGCAGCGAAGGCTTGTGGAATATCGTCCTGAAATGTGTGGTTGAAGCGGTCTCGACATCGGGTTGCAGTATGCCCATGTCGATTACAGATTTGGCAAATCATGGGTGAACGTTGGAAGCCATCCCGCTGAGCTTCATTGAACTGATTGGGAGTCCACCTAGATTGATGTTGATCATTTCGGGTATCACCACGATAGCGAGAGGATCGATCATTGGAGCGGAAGCGAGAGTTGTATCGTCCTCGTCCTCTACCTCGACTATGAGAGGGAGGATTATGTTGTCGATCCGAAAGAAGAGCCTGTGGTTGCTCACTTGCCGTGACAGGATGAAACTGGAGAATTCGTTGCTCATGTATTAAGAGCCTTGAGCGAAGTTCAGTGAAGGAAATTGGCTCAATCCTGTTGGTTATTGCAGTTATAAAAGACTCGTAATCTGATGAGAGTCCGCCAAGAGAGTACATCACCATGTCTCTATCTTGAACATGATCATTAACAGCACTTAAAGCATCCCCAATGCTTTTGATCTGATTTAAATAATCAGTCATGGTAGTAGCTCCTTTTCGCAAGGTTTGAAGTGTTAACCGTAGTTGCATAATCCTAGCCTGAGAGTGTTGGGTGAACGTCTAAGTTAGGAGGTCCCAGATGGCACGGGACGTAGAAAGGCCTACAATTTGAGCAAGCACACCTTTAGTGAGTGTGCTATTGATGCAGCTGATCACATAGCTGTCGGATCTTTGCCAAGTAATGAATTCTGGATTCAACAGACCATCGTTTAGATGGGAAGATGGGGGAGAAATTGATCCATCGATGTATCCAAACAAGTCTTGGGACACTAGAATTGGATGGATCTGACTACGCCACAATAGGTAGTTCGTACCGTCCAGTTTGATCGACACAAACTGGGTAATATTGGATACATTCGGATGTGAAGTAATTGCTTGATGAGGGCTGACATTACTCTTGGAAGCATCTGATTGTTCGGCCATTGATGATTGAGTAAGCTCTGATACCATAAAAGATAATGAAGAGAACTGAATTTGGTGAAGGAAAAACTTAACTTCCTTCAGAGTTATGTTTCTCATATATGTTCCATACAATGAGTAATACGGTAACTTAAATACAAGTTAATACAAGTTTGGATGATACTTATCCTTAAGGATAGATCATTTAAATTGAAATTTAAATACAGTAAAGATAATCCTTAATTGATAAGGATTATCACTATTTATCCGGAGTGCTGATTGTATCTTCTAACATAGAATTCATCAATCTAACCTTGGTTTTAAAAACAAAATAAAAAAATATTAATCTTAGGCTAATTATGTTTAACCACAGTTAAAGGATCTCTATAAGCCGCCACTTGTTTCTTTAGATTCACTCACCCCTAAGGTTCATCCATCTAACATTATTGTTTTTAGAAAACAAAAAAAAAACTTTGATTGATTATGTTTAACCACAAGTAAAGGGTGCTATACAAGCTGCCACATGTCTCCTTTAACACATAGTAACTGTGATTAAGATTCACACCCCTAGGATTCATCCATCGAACATTGGTCGTTAGAAAAAAAAAACCTTAGGTTGATTAAGCTTATCCACAATTAAAGGGGGCTCTACAACTCGCCACGTGTTCCCTTTAACACCCACTAACTATGGTTAAGATTCACTCACCCCTACAATTTATCCACCCAACCTTGGTTTTAAGAAAAAAATATTAACAGTAGGTTAATTATATTTAACCATTAAAGTATCTATATAAGTCATCACATGTCTTTTTTAATATCTATTAACTATGGTTAAGATTTACTCACCCCTAGAGTTCATCTATCTAATATTGGGGTTTTTTTTTTTTGATATTTACCTTAAGTTGACACTATTAACCTTGGTTTTGAAAATATATATTAACCTTAAGTTGATACTATTAACCTTCGTTACCAAATAACTCAATTATCATTTATTTTATTGTATTAGTTGACTTTGTGATTAAGAATGATAATTTAGACATTTTAAAATGTTTAAATGATGACATCATCAAAGTTCATCTATATAAGTGACGGCAAACTAACATAAGGGGTATCTATTACAACAACCAAAGTTGAGGGGAGGTTAGTGTAAATTCAGAAACAAGAGGGGAGACTTCTGGAATTTCACCAAAGGGGAGGTGGGTGTAATTTACCTTATAAACTAGCGGGTGGCATGTGAGAGCGAGGGGAAGGAGTTAACAACACCCGATTGAAGTCGCTAGTGGCACATGCACTGCACGTGAAAGAGAGGGGAAGGAGTTAACCACAGTTAATAGGAATTAAAAGGGGGCACGTAACCCACGGGTGTGATTGAACTCTCCTCGAGGTCAATTGCGATTCGTTGTGATTCTAAATAGATAGATGGCAAGGGGTAGTTTAGGAATTAAAGTAAAATATTAAATCAAAGGCAAGGGTAGTTTGGGAATTAAAGAAAAACATTAAATCAATGTTTTGTTTTTATATAAGGGTAATTTGGGAATTCCAGAAAAATCATCTACGCATGCCTCTCGCATTATAATAGTAAAGATGAACATCATGCCATACACATTCCTTTTACGACTCTAGTTGAGTCCGTCTAGTCTATGGGTACTCCCAAATATACTCCCTCGTCTCAACCATCCATACTTACCCATTAAGGGTTAGGATTATTGATGAGGTGACATACTTTTTAACACATTAAGCCAAGTTATAGTGAGCCAAGCCACAACTTTTATCCCTTAATACCTCCTATACCCTAAGAAATCAACAAAAGAGAATAAGAGGAAATTACCTACGTTGGTTGGAGTTTTGGAGTCCGGCTCTTCGTCTCTCTCACTTCCTCGTTCTCTCCTAAATACCAGATAAAACTTGTAATCACTCTCCCTTCATCAGGTATGTTGGTCTCTTAATTTTTTTTTAAACCCTAAAAATGCCTCCACTAATCATGAATTGAAGAAAAATAACCTCAATTTTTTTTCCAAAATTTGACCAAGTAATCCATGTCGGCATCTGTGAGATCTTCAGTCATTGAGCAAGAACAAGATAATAGAGAAATACAAAAAGTCAGCTCGCTTGGTTGTTTCAAATATAGCCGGTAAATCAAACAAATTGAGATTGGCATTAGAAAAATACAGAGCTCAACTGAGAAACACCAACCTTTGATAGAAGTGAGCGAGTGAATGCTTTGTTGTCGGCATACTGAACATTGGATATCCTGATAGGTTGACCATTTGCTAATTCTCTTCCTGGCAATCTGTGCAACAATGCAGGGGAAGAATACTTATAACAATTGAGAATACTATAAACAATATACTCGAAGGAAAATAATAATTAGTGAAATTCATAGCTCCATCTCAAATAAATGTAAAGAGAAATGTTCTTTCATGAGAGCTAATATGGAAGCCAAGATATAACTACATGTAATTAACTTAAATTTACTTCTACTGCATTTGATCAAACCCACTTATATTACCAAAACCCACTTCCAAATTTTGGGGCATTACTTATTTATTTATTTGGAGCATTACTTAAAAGACCATTTTGTTATGGATTCATATACAAAGGATGACTACAAACCAATAGTTCAGTCATCTAATTTCTATCTCAGACCTTCCATAGAACACACTCAAGCACTTTAAATTTCAAGAATTTGAAAAAATTGGATTTAGCACAGTCGAAGCTAGCCAAATGAATCCACATCTGCAAAAGAGAGAGGTAACCTTGGCCACGATTTGAAGAAAATAATTCAATTTTCATCAGGAAAATGACAGTTTTTCTTGGAATTCACTATCATTTCTCTTTTGCAACCTAGATTTGGAAAAAAAAATCCAAATTTTTTTGTATATGTATACGATCTAGTGTAGATGTAGACTTATTGATAGATTGAAGAAAATGTCATCAGGTTATAATGGCTTTTATGCTTAAGTCTCTCATTAATGGTGTTCTTCAGATTTGGTGCTACAATGTGTTCCTAATTTGTCTCACAGATGCCTGGTTTACTCCGACTAGAACCGAGGGTTTTCATTTGTTCCCTTAATTTGATCGGGATGGAGGAAGAGGCTTCTCAGTCCAACTCTCTGATTGAGTCTTTTAAAACGCAACTATTATTGGGAAGAAAGTCGATCAAAATGTCGTTTTAGCTTTCTTGGGAAATTTGTGACAGATCGAACTCTCAATGGGCAGGTAGCTACCCAAACAATTCTCAGAGCATGGAAGACAAAGTCAGAAGTGAACGTTCAAGATCTTAATCAAAATAGGTTTCTGTTTAAGGTTCTGTACAATCAGCCGTAGTGTTTTGACGGTCATCTTCTTGTTAATGCAGAGGTGGGTACCAGATAAGGAGATCAATGTTGTTCAAATGAAGATGGTGTCTTTTTGGATCCAGATTCACGAGCTTACGCCAGATTTGATTACTCACAAAGTCATAAAGAAGATAGCAAGTGATTTGGGGGAGGGGAAGTGGAGGAGGTGGATTTTAGGGGAGTTTTGTTCGAGCTCGAGTCCAAATTGATATCTCTCAAAACCCCTCAAGGGCTAGCTTCCGGTCATCCGGAAAATATACACAAAAGGTAACTATTGTTGAGATAAAGTATGAATGTTCCCCTTTATTTTGTTATCAATGTGGGAACTGGACATGTTGAGCATTTCTGTGAGGTTAATTTGATGCTGTCAAGGGCAGATCGGGATGTTCAGAATCAAGGTTTAGGGGAGTTTGGTCCTTGGCTTAAAGCCAAACTAAAGTTGCACCGACCATCGTCAGGCCAGGCTGAGATCAAGGAAAGGTTTAAGGGTCTTTGGCCTTTAGAATTTGACAACCTAGCTAGGACCTTATTAGTGGCTCGAATGTCATAACTCAACAGAAACTATTGTTGTACCCTCTCTTTTATAAAGCCTACAAATTACAATACCCCCTTTTACAAAGCCCTTTCGCATCCAATACCAGCCCAGTTCAAAATAACCCATAACACAGATCAGCTTTCCTTTCTAAAGCCCAACTCAGTCCATATTTCCCTTTCACAGACATCTTGGAATCCCCAAATAACTCTTTGTTTAAAACCCCATCAGGGCCCTTGATCCATAAAACCCCCTCCCGCAAATCACCAACAAAGCCAAAGTCCCCTAGGAAAGGCCCTTATGGTATTTCAAAACCTCAAACTACTAGTGTGGGCTACCCAGTTATGCTGATACTCCAAGTGCAAAGAGAGATGCTATTTGGATTCCAGTGAGAGTTGAAGAAGTTGACAGAGTCTATGTGCCAAAAAACAAACAAGAGATCTGCCTAACACCTGAAAGGGTGGCTGTCCAGGAACAGTCGCCCAAACCGGTATGAGCATTCTGTGTTGGAATTGTCAGGGGTTGGGTCGACCCTTGACAATTCGGCATTTGAAGGATTTAATCCTTCAAAATCGACCTAAGGTGATTTTCGTAATGGAAACAAAAATAAAGAAAGCTGCTCTTGAAAGAGTGGCTCATTGTATTCAACTGGATCTTACTGCCGTGGTGGAGCCGGAAGGGCTCTCGGGGGGTTTAGGAGTTTTTGCAAAGGAAGAAAATAATATTCAAGTAGTGTGTTCTTCAAAAAACATTATTGAGTTAGATTTACCAGATTTCAATGGTCTGTCTAGTTGGATCTTCTCTAGTGTATGGCCCGCTGGTAGCATCGGAGCGCAAAATTTTCTGGGAAGATTTGGGTAGAAGGGAAGCAACTCGTCATGGCCCTTGGATTTGTGCAGGGGATTTCAATGATATTTTGGATGCAAGTGAAAAATTGGGTGGCCGGGTTCGAGAAGCTTTTCAGATCAAACCATTTGCAGATATGGTTTCCCAAGCCATGCTTATGGACTTGGGTTTCCAAGGGCAAGCCTTTACTTGGACTAATAGATGAGGTGATAGGGATTTTATTGATGCTAGAGTTTTCCATTTAGATGTTGTGGGATCCGATCACCATCCAATCTTGTTAGCTCTGGAACAACAACCTCCTATTCATCGTCCTTTTCATTTTGAAGCCATGTGGATCACTCATGAAGGCTGTTGGGAGGTGGTAAAGGCTGCATAGAATCAAATGAATGATGGTTCTAATATGTTTACTCTTTGCAAAAAAAATTCAAATTGTCGTCAAGCTCTTCGGAAATTTAATAGAACTTTTTTTTGGCTTTCTTCCTGAAAAAAATAAAAGAATTAAAGGCTGAATTGCAAGTTATTCAATCCTCTCCTACGAGGGGTGCTTTGGGTGAAAGGGAGAAGCAAGTAAATTGGGATCTGCAGGTTGTCTATAAGCAAGAAGAAATAATGTGGCGTCAAAAGTCTCGGACTCGGTGGCTTAACTCGGGTGATAGAAATACAAAGTTTTTCCTTCTCACCACCATCCATCATCATAACAGAAATGTGGTCCTTAGTCTCCAACAACCTGATAATTCTTGGGACCAGAAATCCAATGGAGATAGATTCTATGCTGCAGGATCACTTTCAAGTCCTTTTTTCTTCACCTCAGTCAGTTTTTGATTCCTCGAATCTTGAAGGTAATTTTAAACAAATTTAGAGGTTGATAAGCGAAATTTGGAGAGGGAGTTCTCTTATGATGAAGTTAAGGTTGCTTGTTTCCAGCAAGGCCCAACAAAGGCTACGAGGCCAGATGGTATGTCTGCTATTTTCTATCATCATCACTAGGACTTGGTGGGAGATCATCTCAGCTCGGCTATCTTAAGTTTCTTAAATGGTGGTTTCCTTCTCCAACAAATGAATCACACATTCATCTCTCTCATTCCAAAGGTTCGTTCCTTCTCTAGCAACAGTTGATCAGTTTAGGACTATAAGCCTCTATAATGTTTCCTACAAGATTGCGGCAAACGTTGTAGCAAACCGGTTAAAGCTTGTGCTTGATCCTTTAATAAATCAATTTAAATCAGCTTTTATACCAGGTCGAAAGATTTCGGATAATATCCTTCTAGCTCATGAAGTTGCTCATTATATGAATCGTCACTCTAGAGGGAATTGTTATGCAATGGCTGCAAAGCTGGATATGTCAAAAGCTTATGATCGGGTTGAGTTGAATTTTCTTATAGCAGTGATGAAAAAGATGGATTTTGGTACAAGGTGGATTCATCTAATTTTCCAATGTATATCATCGGTGTCTTATCAACTGTTGATTAATGGGGAACCAAAGGGAATCTTTCGTCCAAAGAGTCTTAGGCAAGGGGACCCTTGTCCCCTTGTGTATTTATCATCTGTTCTGAAGCTTTCTCAGCATTGCTTGAAGGGGCTGTGCTCAACCGATCCATTTCGGGTATTCAACTTGCTAGAACTACTCCAAAGCTTACCCACTTGCTATTTGCCGACGATAGTCTTATTTTTCTAAAAGTTGATGTTTTTGAAGCAGAAAACTTGAGTAATATACTATCACAGTATAGCAGGCACTCCGGGCAGGTTATTAATTTTGCAAAATCCAGTCTTTCCTTTAATCGTAATACGCAATGGCGATTTCGCCAAAATTTGGCCGGTCAATTGCAAATGAGATGTTCAGATTCTTCCGATATATATTTGGGTCTCTTCTCGAGTTTGGGAAGAAAAAAATCATCCCTTTTTGCTAATAAAAAGAGGAAAGCTATAAACCGTATGTCTGAATGGAAGAAGGCGATTCTAACTCAAGCTGGTAGGGGAATTCTCATCAAAGCAGTGGCCCAAGCTCTCCCTGGTTACACTATGTCTTGTTTTCTTCTTCCAAAAAATCTACTTACAGAGTTGAATTCATCTGCAACAAACTTTTGGTGGGGTCATCACATGGAAGACAGAAAAATCCATTGGGTGAAATGGTCCAGTTTGTGTTGTTCGAAAGAGGAGGGTGGTATGGGCTTCCGAGATCTAGATCTATTTAATAAAGCTCTTCTGGCGAAGCCTAGTTGGGCTATCTTACAATCTCCAAACTTGTTATTAAATAGAGTCCTAAAAGCATTGTATTTCAAACAAGAGAATTCATCAAATCTAGAGACTTCTCACTGCTAAATTTCATTATGCGTGTTAAATACCATCAAATTTTTGGCTTTTTGATCTCTGGATTACCTATAGGGTTTCATGGAACGATATTTTTTTCCCATTTTTTTTTTGTGGTCTTTTAATCTGCTCTTTTGTATTTCCTTTTTTTTGAAAAAAAGAAATTCACTCAAAGGGAGTGGGGGGTTTGGCGGACTCCAACCAGTTTATTAATAAAGGAAAATTGGGGGGGGGGGGGGACATAAAAGCTTACCCCTACAAAGACTCAATATAGGGGGGAGAGGAGACATAAAACCTTACCCCTACAACAACACAAAAAAAACAAAGACAGGGGGGACATAAACCTTACCCCTTACAACAACCAAACCCCCAAGACTAATGAACAAAAACATAATAGAAATCAATCACTATTAACCAATCTAACATTACCTAGACCAGCTTTATCAAGGAGAATAAGAGAACTGAGCCGAGGGGTACCATCCTGATTAGAAAAAATATTAACTGAAATCTGAGTGCTACAACCATGATTAGCAAGAAAGTCAGCAACCATATTGGCTTCTTTAAAGATGTGATTAATAGAGGGGCAAGTATTCATCACTTTATTAATCTTCTTGTTCCAATACCATACATTTCAAGAATGACAAAAAGAACCCTTCCAAGCTTCCACTAAAGTTTTAGCATCAGATTCAACATTCACCTGAAGATAACCAAGTCTTTGACAAAGAATAAGACCATCAACCTGAAGAAAACCAAGTCTTTGACAAAGAATAAGACCAACAATAAGAGCTCTAGTCTCAGCAACTTAGTTTGAACAATGACCATTAAGAGCATAAAAACAAGCAATCATCCCTCCAGAATGGTCCCAGAGAATGTCCTCGCCTTGAAAATGGAAGATGACTTGTGGATCGCTAAAGGTATTTAGGGGTTTCAATGCTTTTGTCAGTTTGATGTTTTCAATCTATATATAGTTACTATTAAGTGTTGGCTTCTCGATTAAAATTATTGAAAACATGTGATTGTATAGGGTGAAGGATTTTTGATATTCATTATTTTTATTTTATTTTATGGTTTTCATTTTTTTTTTTGTCGTGATCATAGCCCTGATCATCAAATGTCATATTAGTGCAAATATTAGTTCTTCAAGTTATAGATTCAATTTATATAGGCAACACATGGTTCTGAGTTGTATGGTTTCAAAGATTATATGATATATAGTTGCTAACCCCTTTTTGGTTGTTGAGAAAATGGGTGAAATTGACATTCTAAATTTCTCTTATACATCAAAATTTAGATTCCACTCAAGTTTATCTATATTTATTCTTATACATCAAAATTTAGATTCAACAAATTATAAAAATAGCATCGAGAATTTGAACTTAAGAATCCATGTTGAAACGTATAAAGAAAACTTTGTTGTGACTGTACATTTAATTAACCACTAACTTGCCTGACTTTTTGAATCTAATATATGTTAACTGTTACCACTTACAGTTATTAAATGTGTTTTTAAGTAGATTTACCTAGGTTATAAATGCAAATTTGTATAGATAGGCCACCAATTAATAGATGAAAAGGAGTATGTTGATGTTTTTATTTATTTTTTGTCATTCTAAATTTTTGATACAGGATCAAGAGGACTGGAAAAAGTGCTTGCTCAAGTTTTTTTTTTTTTTTTTCAGATCGTGTTGTTGTTTCTTCCCGTCTGTGGTTTTAGGCACTTACCTATATGATCACTATTCTTTTTCTACTCCTTTTATTTTTTTCATCTGGAGTTTTAACTCATGTCCTCCACATCCTTACTTGGGATCTTGTAAAGGCAGTCCTAAGTTTGAATTTTATGACTATGAAATTGCTAAAAGATATACCTAAAGGAAGGTATGTCCCTAAAAGGGCACATCTAGAACAAATATGACACAAATGCGATGTTAGCATGTGAAACTTGCAACCCACGATGTGCACTTTGCTACCGGTGAACTTGGTTCTATTGAGATATTAGTGAGTGTTGGAGCTTCCAATCGTATCTCCCCCAAGTGTTGTTGCATTTAGTTATTTATACGTTTAACCTTTCCTCTATTTTCACTCCCTTTTCAATAGATAAATATAGATAACATGCATGATAATCTCTTATTAGCTGCAAATATCCACTATTGTGTGTTGCTTGCATTTTAAAAAGGAAGTCATTTACACTTCAGGGGACTACGAAATTGAAATGATTCCAACAATTCTATTTACCACTTGTTGTTAATAACAAACTTCATAAAACTTTCTTTTCTATGGTTCTAATTTAGAAGCTTTGACATTTTAATAGAGACTTTGTTGATTGTAATTGGAAATTCAGGTTCAACCGTAAAGACAAAGAAAATAATAACATATAGTCTAACTTTTTTTCATCTCGATATTCTATAAGTAACAAGTTGGGCAACAATCATACAATTGATATGTGATAAGAGTTATTCCTTATTTGGAATTGGGTAATTATAACCCTATTTTTTCTTCTACATCATTTGTAAGCGTGATGACAAAAGCCTTAAACTATTATTTGTGGTATGATAAAGAATCAAGTGATTAAAATAAATGGTTAATGTTTAATCTTGATTTATATATGACTTATGATATGCCAGTGTGCGTATAGTCTTTGCATTTATTTTTAACATTTGAAGTCATAAATATTGTTACTAAACCGTAGAACAAACTGTTTGAGATTGGTGTACACTGATTCATTGTGTTGATCATGAAAGTCCCAGATTAAGAGCACCAAATCGTTAAATTAACATTTTATTATTTTATACTTTTTATATCGTAAAAACGCCCTGCACCTACTGTCACAGCTTTGTCCAGCTAGACATATAAAAAAGTAGAGGAAACAACATTAGATATCCTTGAAATAGGTTTGCTACCCATCCTGTGCCTTCACATTCATTCCTGGGATTTCTGGCTTTCCATGCTTTAGATGAAAAAATGCTCGCCTTTACGCCACTTCCGAACTCTTCCTATGGTACATTATATATCGCTATTATCCCTTTAGAATAGTTTTTAAACCTAACCTCATTCTTGTATTTTTTTTTCTTAACACTGTTGATTGTATCGTACAAAATTGTTGCACCACGATTATAGTATGGAAAAGAAAAGGTAAAATCTTGCATTGGGCAACAATCCTCTATGATAAAATTTTTTGTTGAACAAATGTACAATTAAAGTTTGAGTACACACCTCGCTTATGACACTCACGTATAAAACGTAGGTCATAAGACCCTAATCACCGAAGTCACCTTCTTTTCAGGAACACTAAATCAAAGTATGCGCGTAGTGATCTATATTTTGAGGAAGGGTTTATTGTATCAAAAAGGGATGCCAAACAACATAGTAATATGGGTTCCATTAGAATTTCTCTACTTGCTTGTCGTGAACAAAAGCCACCCCCTTAAAGCCGGCTTTGATAAACTTATGGAAATGAGTTCTCAGGATACTTTTATGACATGTAACTTCGTTCATAAGGTTAGCAAAAGTCATTCTCAACAAACAATGAGGTTTAGTTGCACATACGAAATCAGTTCTTAAAATCATAATGTCAAATTTGTGTTTGATTTGGTACTCGGAGAAGTAACTTTTGTTATTTTAATATTTGAACAATTTTCTATATAGTTATTTTCCATCCACTAACCTTGTTAATCATTCTAAGCAATGTTTAGGACCCACAAAAGATTTACTTTTTTTTTCTGTTTCTTTTGGACTATAACATTAAACAAAGAGAATAAAATTAAACACAATCCTAATGTGAATTTTGCACCACTAGATAACTCTTGTCTCCCTCTTCTACAAGCACACGAGCTACCATTACCAATGTCCTTATGCCCCATGACCGCTATGGCTAATATGTTAATTTATACAATACCCTGGCTTGTAAACAAATATTATTTTCTTGAATTTGTTTGGAGTTCGCAACAAAAAGCTTTGGTGACTGGCAAACATATAAAACACTATAAGCTATTCGTAGGATCATACATTTTTAAAGACGTTCTACTTAATACATGAACATCAATAATTCCAATAGGTCAATGTGCACATTTTAATCGTATATAAATATATCTTACTTATGATTCCACCCATAATGGGAAACAATATTATAAAAGAGGTATCGATTAATGTGGTGTTGTCCCCTTGTATCCACATTTAAGAAAGACATCATCTTGATATCTGTAATAATATCCACATGCTTCTCGTTGTAATACATGATCGATGATCAATGACTTCGTTGTGCCCACATACTTATCGTGCATTCTCCATGTAGCATATATTTTTGGCTGGACCACTCTTCAAACCAACTAGAGTGTCGTCGTGCGTGCATAGCAATCTAGTATAATGAAACACTCCATGAAAAATACTATTACAACATCAACGACAAAACAATAGCAGAAGTACCCTATACAATACATTAAATGGTGCCCCCAATCATATCACCCTTTTAATATCTCTCTATTGAAAAATACAATTTGCTATATGGTCCAATAATGATATTTATAATCCAAGTATTCATATGCATATCATCCTCAATGATCCTCACATGTTGCATTCCCCAAATTGTAACCCATTGCATTTTGCTCTTGGGGTTGTGCCAAGTGTATTGGATCGGTCACATCGTCTTTTTATGAATAAAAGATTCTTCACCGTATTAACAACTCATTCTTTGTATACAATAAATAGTTAATAATTATGGCTTCTCCTAATAAAGTTATGGATAGCCATCACACCGACACCCATATCCCACTAGTTATCAACGAGTTACGGTGACATTAACTTTAAGATTGTAAACGGCTTTTAACATGTCAAAACATGCTCATTACATTCTCAAGTGAAGATGATGTAGTTGAACTTTTTCTTT
>JABCRI010000094.1:0-50919 GCA_015143295.1 Tetracentron sinense
CCCCACCGGTCTATAACCTAGATCAAGTACCATATATCTACCCATCCACTTCCTACCCAACTGAGCCGGGGAGCATCGACATTGCAAGCCTCACCAGGTCTGGCAGATTGTATCCACAAAATCCTTCTGTAAATATGCCAGAAGGGAGCAAAGGGAAAGAAAAGGTAGTTGACCTGGAGAAAGAGAGAGAGGATTCAGAAGCCTTGTTAAAAGCCATTCAGAAGGCCGAAGAATATCATGTTGCTCAACAGCTCAGTAAAATCCCAGCTCAAATCTCTATAATGGGGTTGTTATTAACTTCTGACCACCATCGGAAACAATTGGTCAAAGTTTTCAACAATGCCCACGTCACTCCGGATATCACTCCAGAAAAGTTGGGACAACTAGTGGGGCAAGTGCTAGAACCAAAAGTCATATCATTTACTGAGGGAGAAATTCCTGAGGAGGACACATCTCATACCAGGGCACTATATATTGCAGTGGTTTGCAGGGAGAAACATCTTTCTTCAGTCTTGATTGACAATGGCTCAGGATTGAATGTTTGTACTTTGAACACGTTGCGGAGCATTGGTATGGATTTGAGCCATGTGAGTAAAAGGCCTATGACGATTCGGGCATTTGATAATTCGACACGGCAGAACCTCGGTGATGTCAATTTGAATGTTACTATCGGCCCGGTAGATTTTCTCATTGATTTTCAAGTAGTAGATGTCCCGGCATCCTTCACTTTACTCCTCGGAAGACCATGGATCCATATGGCCAAGGCAGTACCATCCACTCTACATCAGAGAATAAAGTTTATCCAAGGGGACCAGCTGATCGTCATCCCCTCAGAAAGTTTGTTTTACTCCATTTTGGAGGTTCAAGAGGAAAGGCTAAGGCCCATGTTTGTAACTCAGCAGTTTGAGGAAGTAAGTTGTATTACACAGATTGAAGTCAGAGAAAAGAATGCTAGACAGATTCCTCCCAAATACAAGATGATGGCAAGAATGGGATATCGACCCGGTCAGGGTCTGGGAGTCCGGCATCAAGGTATAAGGAAGATCATCACTCCGTCTCGTTACACCCCGCGGTTCGGGATAGGCTACAAGCCGACATTGAAGGACTATATGGAGCAGCTCACGCCGAAGAGAGGAGGGGCAGAAATCCAGAAATACCTGCACCATCTTACCACTTCCCAAGCTAGCAGTCCCATATCCGACCCGATACCAGAACTCGCCATCTCACCCATGCCCAAAACCATGGAACCTTCGAACCCAACCTTTCGTGTATTAAATGAGAGTTCTATGAGCATCCAGGATGAGGAGCTAATGGGAATAGAGCACCTATTTGAAGAAATGGCGATAGAGGAAGCGGCCCCAGAAATAGGAGAAGATCAAGAGGAAGCTCTGTCCGAGTATGCCGAAGCCGAGGTGTTCACTATCTCAGAAGATAAGAAGGAGACAACCAGTCTTTCATCTCCAAGATCGTGGTGGACCGAGCCCATCACCCTGGAAGCAGCCAAAGGAAGAGCGGAGATTGTCAAGAAGGTCGGTTGAAGCCTTGTCAAGTCATACCATTTTTTTGTCAGCCACAGTGGCTGAAGAGTCTGTAAAAATTACTTTCAGTCGAGTCTTGTAAAAATCTTTTGAATACATATATATATATATATATATATAAGTGTTACTTCTCTGAAAAAATCTCAATATACCTTTTGCGTGGCTTATGATGGTATGATCTAAGACTCCCCACGAGCACTAGTGATCAGAAGCCTCCCAAATTTTTCCTTCTCATTTCTTTGAGTATGCCCAAAAACTTCAAACAAATACTAAATTAAAATCATTGAACAGGGAATTGCTCAAACCACAACTAATCAATCAATCGAGCTTGAACTCTTGGAAGTAGAATCTGATGAAGAGCAGGAAGAGGAACCTCCCAAAGAGATCCTTGACTTTTTAGAGCAAAGCGAGAGGGAAACAGAACCTAGTGTTGAGGATTCTGAGACTATAAATCTTGGATCTGATGACGACCCTAAGTACGTGAAAATCGGCACTTCGCTGGGTCTTGAGCAGAGGACCACCATGATCGAATTTCTCCATGAATATCAAGATGTATTTGCTTGGTCTTATGAAGATATGCCCGGGCTCGATACAGATCTGGTAGTTCACAGACTACCCTTGCATCCAGATATGAAGCCGGTTCGTCAAAAACTCAGAAGAATGAGACCTGAATGGTCACAGAAGGTTAAAGAAGAAGTCAAAAAACAAATCAATGCTGGATTCCTGGTAGTAGCATCATATACTGATTGGCTTGCCAACATCGTACCAGTACCAAAAAAGGACGGAAAAGTTAGAATGTGTGTTGATTACAGGAATTTGAACAAAGCTAGTCCTAAAGATAATTTTCCCCTTCCACACATTGATGTATTGGTAGATAATACGGCAGGCCATGAAACGCTTTCATTCATGGATGGATTCTCAGGATATAACCAGATTAAGATGGCTGAAGAAGATATGGACAAGACTGCATTCATCACTCCATGGGGTACTTTCTGCTATCGGGTGATGCCGTTTGGACTCAAGAACGCTGGGGCAACCTATCAGAGAGCTATGGTCGCGTTGTTTCATGACATGATCCATAAGGAGGCCGAAGTTTATGTGGATGACATGATTGTCAAATCCCTAACGGCTGAGGATCATCCGACTAATCTAAGGAAATTCTGTAATAGACTCAGAAAATTTGGCTTAAAATTAAACCCTGCCAAGTGTGTCTTTGGCACCACTTCCGGAAAGCTCTTGGGATTTATTGTAAGCAGGAGAGGCATCGAAATTGACCCTTCAAAAGCAAAAGCTATTATTGACATGCCTACACCACAAACTGAGAAGGAGGTTCGAGGTTTTCTTGGCAGAATTCAGTATATCAGTAGATTCATAGCGCAACTCACTCCAATCTGCGAACCTATTTTTAAACTTCTCAGGAAGAATGTACCCACAGTCTGGTCAGAAGAATGTCAACAGGCTTTCGACAAAATAAAGAAGTACCTTCTGACACCCCCAGTTTTGGTTCCACCAACACTCGGCCGACCATTACTATTGTATATTTCGGTACAGCAAACCTCCATGGGGTGCATTTTAGCTCAACACGATGATTCTGGTAGAAAAGAGCAAGCGATTTACTACATTAGTAAACGACTTCTGGAATACGAAGAAAGATACAGTCTGTTGGAGAAAACTTGCTTGGCTTTAGTTTGGGCTTCTCAGCGTCTCAGGCATTACCTTTTGGCACACCCTGTAATTCTGATCTCCCGGATGGATCCCTTGAAATATCTCTTGGAAAAGCCAACAACTATAGGGAGAATAGCCCGTTGGTTGATGATGCTTTCAGAATTTGATATCACTTATATGACTCAGAAGTCGATCAAAGGACAAGCGATTGCCGATCACCTGGCCTATAATCCGTCATATGACTATATCTCAGTGCACGATCAATTTCCAGACGAAGCCGTTCTCTTTACAGAAGGAGAAGAGCTAGAGCCATTCGACTGGGAGTTATATTTCGATGGGGCAGCAAACAGTCAAGGTAGAGGAGCAGGAGCAGTATTGATTTCGCCATCCGGGGCTCACTTTCCAATAGCAGTCAAGCTAAAATTTGAATGCTCAAACAATGCTGCAGAATATGAAGCTTGTATAGCTGGCTTGAGAGAAGCTTTTGACATGGGCATAGAAGAAGTGGATGTATATGGTGATTCCTCGCTAGTAGTCTACCATGCAAATGAATCTTGGGCCATCAAAGAGGCCAGGCTGATTCCCTATTTGGCATGTCTGAAGGTGTTAATCACAAAGTTCAGGAGGATCACTTTCTGTCACAGACCAAGGTCCCATAATCGATTTGCAGACGCACTAGCCACGCTAGCCTCAATGATTCAAATCCCAGGAGGTATTGATGTAAGACCAATCGAGATCTTGCAGCAAGACAGACCAGCTTACTGTTTCGAGATAGAAGAACAATCAGTTGAGAAGCCTTGGTACACCGAGATCAAGCAATATTTAACCGAAGGAACCTTCCCTTTAGAAGCTACCAAGACTGACAGGAGAGCACTCAGGCGGTTAGCTATTCAGTTTGTCCTCTCTGCAGGGATTTTGTACAAAAGATCACCAAACCTGGTATGGTTACGGTGCTTAGATGCATCAGAGGCCGCTAAAGTCGTGGAAGAAGTTCATGGGGGAGTCTGTGGGCCACACATGAACGGGTTGATGTTATCCAAGAAAATTCTGAGACTGGGTTACTATTGGACGACTATGGAATCAGATTGCTGCAAGCATGTACAAAGATGCTACCAATGTCAGATCTATGCCAACCGCATTAATGCACCACCTGTTGAATTACATAATCTCACTGCACCATGGCCATTCTCGGCCTGGGGCATAGATGTCATCGGCCCAATCACACCTAAAGCATCTAATGGTCATCGATTTATTCTAGTAGCCATCGATTACTTCACTAAATGGGTCGAAGCTGCTTCCTATGCTAATGTCACAGCTATAGCAGTTCAAAAGTTCTTGAAGAGAGACATCATTTGTAGATACGGTGTGCCGTATGAGATTGTCACTGATAATGCTCTCAATTTTCGCAACAAAGGGATGGTAGAGTTGTGTGAGAAGTTCAAAATCCAGCATCATAATTCTACTCCTTACAGGCCACAAACGAATGGTGCGGTCGAAGCGGCCAACAAAAACATGAAGAGAATAGTTGAAAAGATGGTAACCAAATATTCTGCATGGCATGAGACGCTTCCTTATGCGCTCATGGCCTACAGAACATCTATCCGCACTTCGACTGGGGCAACACCATTCTCATTAGCTTATGGGATGGAAGCAGTGTTACCAATTGAGGTAGAAATTCCTTCCCTGAGAATCCTGGTAGAAGCAGAGTTGGAAGAGGCAGAATGGATCCAAGTAAGGTACGAGCAACTTAATCTGATTGAGGAAAAACGACTCAAGGCCATTAGTCATTCGCAAGCCTATCAGAGGCGTATGGCGCGAGCATTTAACAAGAAAGTCCGGCCTCGAGACTTTGAAGTAGGAGACCTTGTGCTCCGGAAGATGCTACCCAATCGTCCAGATCCGAGAGGAAAATTTTGCCCCACTTACGAAGGTCCATACATTGTTCGTGAAAAGTTTTCTGGCGGTGCCCTTCGTTTGGGACATATGGATGGCAAAGACCTCCCAGAGCCAATCAACATGGATCGGGTCAAAAAGTACTATGCTTGAAAGCTTGCTTAGAAGTTGTCTGTACTCTTAACTAATTTGGGAAATGATAGGAGGCCATGTTGGCACATCATTCAACCTCATCTTTTGTAACCTTTCCAAATATTATCTATGAAATTCGCTAGTATGCCCTTCGAGCCTTACAAGCCTTTCTTTCATTACACTTTCATACCGGGGCACCCCCGTGAGTTGAACTACGTCATGACCTGATCCTGCAAAGGGTACGTAGGCAGCCTGAGAAACAGGCGCGGTCAAAAATAATCACCCAATTGAGCAAAAAATAGCCTTCATAAAGAAAAAAGAAAAGGAAAATCCAAGCAAAGAAAAAAAAAAAAAAAAAAAAAAAAAAAAAAAAAAAAAAAGGAAAAGGCAAAAGTTGGTAAAAAGAGGCGCTCAAGGGAAAAATGAGAAAAGGGTGCCCTAAAAATTTCGGACCCCTAGGCCTACGTTTCGTCCTACCTCAAGTCCTCTTAGATCCCCTAAAGGTTAAGAGTGCAGACAATCGAATAAATGAGTACTCGAGCAAGATACAAGTACCTACAAGGCAATGATGGGAGGAAAGAACAAAATCGCAGGCTCAATGGAAACCAGAAATGGCATTGACGCGCAAAAATTATGTGATCCCAGACCTAATATCGTTATTAGGGGCAAAAAAGGGAGGAAATCATTACCAACTTCGCAGGCATGAGTGAAAACCAGAAATGGCCTCATGCGCAAAAATTATGCGACCCCTAGACTTGGTCATTCCAAGGGCAAAAAAGGGAAAAGTTGAGATAAGATTCAAGCGGAATCTCCGGCAAAAGGAGTTACCTCAAGTTCCAGAAGAGTATGAATCTTACCGGTCCCAATAATCCATCTTTGGGTTCAGATAAATTTGTCACCACCAGGGTCCAAAGCTCTTGGTACAGCAAGCAACGATTCAAACATATGGTGGGGAAGTCAAAGCTGGTTTCTACTACTTTGAGCAATGTTTCTAAGTAGGTCAGGACCTCTTGTCATTATGTTTTACTTCTTCAAGAGTAAGGGTTTGATTTGAAAAAAAAAAAAAAAAAAACTTTTTTTTGATTTGGTTAGATCGACCTTGTCTTGACAATCGCTCAAAGCATCAACAAAGTCTGATTTAGCCTCGATTCGAAGCAGCAGCCAGAGCAAGCGTGAGAACATCCCCAGTTTCACACCTTCAAATTTCGATCTTCTGCCAACATTTCAAAATCGATCACTCATATGAGGAGGCACATTTGATCTGGCTGACATCGCCCCGCTTGTCATACACCTTTCAAACCGGCTGACATCGCCCCGCTTGTCATCCACCTTTCAAACCGGCTGACATCGCCCTGCTTGTCATCCACCCTTTCACTCCGGCTGACATCGCCCCGCTTGTCATCCACCTTTCAAACCGGTTGACATCGCCCTGCTTGTCATCCACCCTTTCACTCCGGCTGACATCACCTCGCTTGTCATCCACCCTGCAATTCGGCTGACATCGCCCCGCTTGTCATCCACCCTTGCAATTCGGCTGACATCGCCTCGCTTGTCATCCACCTTTCAATCCGGCTGACATCGCCCCGCTTGTCATCCACCCTTGCAACTGGCTGACATCGTCTCACTTGTCATCCACCCTTGCAACAGGCTGACATCGCCCCGCTTGTCATCCACCTTTCAAACCGGCTGACATCGCCCCGCTTGTCATCCACCTTTCAAACAAGCTGACATCGCCCCGCTTGTCATCCACCTTTCAAACCGGCTGACATCGCCCCGCTTGTCATCCACCTTTCAAACCGGCTGACATCGCCCCGCTTGTCATCCACCCTTGCAACTGGCTGACATCGCTTCACTTGTCATCCACCCTTGCAACCGGCTGACATCGCCCCGCTTGTCATCCACCCTTGCAACTGGCTGACATCGCTTCGCTTGTCATCCACCCTTGCAACTGGCTGACATCGCTTCGCTTGTCATCCACCCTTGCAACTGGCTGACATCGCCCCGCTTGTCATCCACCCTTTCAACTGGCTGACATCGCCTCGCTTGTCTTCCACCCTTGCAACCGGCTGACATCGCCTCGCTTGTCATCCACCCTTGCAACTGGCTGACATCGCTTCGCTTGTCATCCACCCTTGCAACTGGCTGACATCGCCCCGCTTGTCATCCACCCTTTTAACTGGCTGACATCGCCTCGCTTGTCTTCCACCCTTGCAACTAGTTGACATCACCCCACTTGTCATCCACCCTTTCAATCCGGCTGACATCGCCTCGCTTGTCATCCACCCTTGCAACTGGCTGACATCGCCCCGCTTGTCATCCACCCTTTCAAACTGGCTGACATCGCTATGGTTGTCATCCACCTTTTTCAATCTGACTGACATCGTAATATGTTGTCACCCCTTCTTTATGAGTACGGTTCTTTTTCCCTCTGCAATAAGGTGAAGAACTATCTCTCTCATATCTCGAATGTTTCATTACTAAGGATGAACCATCCATTTCTTCTCTATCCCCCAGCAACTGAACAGGTTTCCTATCAACCCCATCCTCTAGGATCCCATTTATGGCAAACAGTCTAAGTATAATTTAACTTTTTAACTCTTTTGTCTTCAAAATCACAAGTTTTTCTGCACGTGCAAAATTGAGGTCTTATAACCTTTGTCGTTCACGTGCCCACACCCTCCGACAAAGAGGGGCAACTGTAAGCACCCCAATTTTGCACCCCTTTATCTCCTTACATACCTCTAAAATCCCTTTTAAAAATCCTTTTTTAAAACCCTCTTTTCGCGTGCTTCGATTTCCGAGAAATGCCCCTTAGGTAAAAAACTGACCAAAATGCCCCTAGGGTGAAAAATGACCAAAATACCCCTGAAAAAGTGCTAAAAAGTTTTCATTTTGTTTAAAATGATTTCATAAAATTTTTGGTAAGTTTTGGCTATTTTTGGAGTTAAATTAAACTTAAAACGATTGAAATTGACCGGAATGCCCCTATAGCGTAAAATGACCAAAACGCCCCCTGAAAATTGGTCAAAAGTTATGATTTCATCCGAAACAATTTTACAAATTTTTCGGTTCAATTTTGGCTATTTTCGGGCTCAAAATAGGCTTAAAACGATAAAAATAGTTTTTCGGCAAATAGGAGCATAAACAAAAAAACCAAAAAAAAACTCATTTTTGAAGACCCAAACAGGCCCTAAGGGGCAAGCTCGCCCTTTTAAAAGGCGCGGGACCATGTGGGCCCCACTTGCACTACAAATTTCATTTTTTATTATTTTATTTATTCATAATAAAATATATTAAATCGCGCCTTTTAAAAAGGCGCGGATTTAGAAATATCGGTTCCCGACGCGTTGCCGACTCACTGTTCATACCGCTTTACTATTCATTAAAATATAATAAATCGCGCCCTTTAAAAAGGCGCGGGCACTATTCCGAGACCCTATAAATACCCCTCCTCCCTTCCTTCAAAATTCATCCATTTTCACTCCTCTCTCCTTGGTTTTTCGAGTTTCCTTTCCGAAACACTAAATTTTTAGTTTTTTTGGAGAATCCATCTTTGTCCGAAAGTTCGCCGTACTTTCGGGCAGGTAATCCCTCTATCCCTAGTCTTGCTTTCAAGTTTTTTTAGCTTTATTAATTGCTTAGTTTCTAGTTTTGTCTTTAATTTCTAGTTTAGACTGCTTGCCTGTTGAACCTCTGCCCAAATTCCGGTTCAAATATAGCCTCGCCTAGTCGAACCTCTGCCCAAATTCCGGTTCAAATATAGTCTCGCCTAGTCGAACCTCTGCCCAAATTCCGGTTCAAATATAGCCTCGCCTAGTCGAACCTCTGCCCAAATTCCGGTTCAAATATAGCCTTGCCTAGTCAAACCCCTGCCCAAATCCCGGTTCAAATACAGCCTCGCCTAGTCAAACCTCTGCCCAAATCTCGGTTAAAAACTAGCCTCGCCTAGTCAAACCTCTGCCTAAATCCCGGTTAAAAACTAGCGCTGCCTAGTCGAACCTCTGCCCAAAATCCCAGTTCAAAACTTGCCTTGCCTAGCCAAACCTCTAGTTAAATCTTAGTTAATCCCAGTTAAACCCAGTTAACCCTAGTTAACCCCAGTTAAACCCAGTTAATCCCAGTTAAACCCAGTTAAACCCAGTTAATCCCAGTTAATCCCAGTTAAACCCAGTTAACCCTAGTTAACTCCAGTTAATCCTAGTTAAACCCAGTTAACCCTAGTTAATTCCAGTTAACTCTAGTTAAACCCTGATTAAGCCCTAGTTAACCCTAGGTAAACCCAGTTAATCCCAGTCAACTCTGATTAAGCCCTAGTTAACCCTAGGTAAACCCTAGTTAAACTCTAGTTAAACCCAATCTATTCAAACCCTCGTCAGAGCCTCAGTTCAAAACCTGTTCAAATCCCTACCTCGCCAGGCTCCTCAGCACGAGCTTAAAAGGCCACATCGCTCCTCAGTACGAGCTTAAAAGGCCACATCGCTCCTCAGCATGAGCTTAAAAGGCCACCTCGCTCCTCAAATAGGAGCAACAACCCTCAAACCTTTCAATCACCCACAAACCAGTCCAATCAAATCAAACCATCAACCCCTTTCCGGAACTACGTGTGGCTTGATTCCACTAACTGTGGATACGTAGGCAACCCTGATCGGGTTCAGCTCTCCCTAGGATAGAATCCCTATTCCGTTTCTACTCTCTCCATCTCAATTCATGTATTTCATTTAATATTACATTGCTCAGCATATAGATAAAATTGCAAGTTTCTTTATGGTTTCCTTTATTTGATTCAGACTTAGGGAGTAGGTAACCATCTTCGAATGGGAGTTTAGGGGTGCCTAACACCTTCCCCTAACTCAACTGAATCCCTTACCCTGACCTCTGATTTTCAGACTAAGCCTTATCCAACAATTTTAGGGACCTATTTCCCTCAGAACTAGATAGGTGGCGACTCTCTTTTCAATAACAATGAATCACTATTCCTTATCGGGATTTATCCTGATCGGGAAGGGAGGTTAAAATCCAGGTACTCACAGTACCTTTATGTTGGTTGTTGAGAAAATAAGTGAAAACGTAGAAATGAAAAGAAAATTATAGAAAACACATCTGAGAATTGTATTAGGAAACTGAATCTTTCTTTTATTTTCCATATTTTCACCAATTTTCTCAGCAACCAAACATTTGAGGAGTCTGGGCTTTCCCAACTATTTCACGCTTTAATGTCTTGTTGCCTTGGGATAAAGTGATCCTGTAGTCCGTTAATAGTGGTGGGGTGTGAGAGGTCTCGGATCCATTCCCTCCTGGGTGATGAGTTGTAGAACTCAAATTCTCAATGCTAACCACTATCCTATTAACGTAACGTAGGTAAATGATTTCATTTACCCAAAAAAAATATAAATTGTTATTTTATGTAAAAAAAAAGGGTTTGGTTGAAATGATATCATGTAACTAACACACCGCATCGTGTTATTTTACATTGAATCAAGTAAAATAACATCATTGATTATTAGCGGAAGACATGCGCTTTGCACGTGTGTACAATCTAATGCACGTGAGAGAGAGGGGTGGGGGAGAACGACTGGGGTGAACCCTAGAGGTGAGTGAATTTTAACCACAGTTAAAGAGTGTCAAAAGGGACACATGTTACTTGTGGGTGTAATTGATGAGAAAGAGATAGTTTGAGGTGGGTGAATTTTAACCACAGTTAAAGAGTGTCAAAAGGTGTAGATGAGAAAATGATAATTTGAGAATTAAGTAAAACATTAAATCAAGGTTTTATCTTAAGGGTAGTTTGCGAATTTATCAAAAATAGGCAATGGTTTGAGAAAAGGGTAGTTTGGTAGATTGCAGATGACAAAGGGTAGTTTAGCAATTAAGTAAAACATGAAATGAAGGATTTGTAAGATTTGTATATAAGGGTGGTTTGGGAATTGGGAAAAAATCAGGCTATGGTTTGTTCAGGGCTAGTTTAGGAATTTTCATCATTAGGGGGGCTTCTCTCATTATAGTAGAGACTTTAGGGTGTTGTTACAAGCACATCAATATTTTATTATTGTACACGAAATATACCGCTTATTGACTGTACATGATTAAAATGTATTAAATTTAAGTGCACACCAAAAGATGAAAAAATACCTATAAACTTTCTAATTATACATCATATTAAACTTTAAACCATAAAACATGATAATTCATTACCCATTCTAGATCCAAACCCAACTGCAAATCCAAAAGAGGAAGTATTAATCAAGCGTTTGAAATCTTAGAGAAAATGGTTAAGAACGGCTGAAACAAATGTCTATGAACATTGATTGACTGGCTGTACAAGAAAGGTTGGATAGAAACTTAAGCTCATTCCGTGCAACACTTACAAGCTAAATGTGCATACATACAATGCCATGATCAGCATGTATTGCAAAGAGAACAAGTTGAATCAAGCTGAGATGTTAAGGATGCAAGAACAGGGATTGGTTCTTAACACCAACACGTATAATACCCTCAGTGATGGGCACTGCAAAGCAGAGAATCTTATTTGGACATGAGTTGATCAGCCGAATGGTAAAAGAAGGTTGCACTCACATGGTACCTACCATAGTTACCAAAGCGAGAAGTGATGTGAAAGCTAGAAACAGAAACGAGTCTCAAAAATTCTTAGAAATGAAAAACGAGAAATAGATATATGTGTTTCATTCTCGTTATATTAGGATGATCAATATTCCTTAATTTTTGTCTTATATGATATATTTGTTGAGGAGTAGGTGTCTTAATGTTCAGAATCTATGTCCTAGGTTTTAGACTCTTATCTCATCACTTCCTAGATATATGACCCCCTTTGACCACTAACTGAGACTTGATAGAAGCGAGCCAAAGCAAATTTAATAAATGAGTTTCTCATCTTGTATATACCTTCTCTGCAACTATGGTACCTACAAATTGTGGATGGGCTCTGCAAGAAGGAGAACACCCTCTTAAAACTGGTCAAGGTGAGCTATGGGCAATGGCAGGGGTGAAGAAATCACAGCTATTCAAAACTCTCTTTCACTTCCAATGAGAGGATTTCTCCCGTCCGGGCATTTGGGTGGGCAGATACGGTTTTCTTAAAATAAAAAATAGACTTTATTTTTAAATGGTGTATGTTAAGAAATTGTTGGGATGAGCACCCTTATTTTATTTCAATTAAGTTAATTCTAACTTACCCCAAAAAAAGGAACCTCATTCAGATTTTTTTTTTTTGTAAGAGGTAATATAACACCTAACACACACACACGCAATCAGACCTAAAGTAGTCACTGAAATAACTTACTCCAAACAAAATAAAATGATGCAATTAAAATTAGACTAGTGATTAGAGGACCCGTAGGGCCTGTACTAAAGTCATTGCTATGTCCTCTTGTCTCTTTTAACCCCCATTTAATCCTGGTTAAGCTTATTAAAGTTAAGTTTTTTTCTTTCTAAAAATCTAGGTTGGATTGCTTGAAGGTACGAGTGAGTGAATCGTACCTATAGTTGGTGAGTATTAAAAATGGGGCGTTGACAACGGACCATTTCGTTACATAAATGCAACCGGGAGTACTAAGCATTTTCCAATTTTAATTGAAATAATTTTTTGAGTTTCGATTAGAGGACCACAAGGACAAGGTCCTCTTCGAAGCTCACCTTTCCAATCAAATTTTAACACATTGAGAAAACATTAGGAAAGAGAAAATGACAAAAAAATAAAATAAATTTTTTAATGCCACGTGTTTCTTATTAATTGGGTGGTTTGTTTGGAAGAGGACCAAGGTCCGTTTACCATTTGGAAAATAGCTAACTTAACCGGGATTCCCATTTTATAACGGAATGACTTGTCCTCATTGGTCCACGCCCAAAATTTAAATACTTACCTACTGGTTAAGATCCACTCACCCATTGGGTTAAGCAAACCAACCATGGTTTTTCTATTAAAAAAAAAACCAAAATCTTAATTAGTTAAGCTTAATCAGGGTTTAAGGGGTATTAAAAAGGACACGGGTAAGATATGAAACGGACCCATAGGTCTGCTCCACTAAGCACTGCTCTTATCATTTTCCTAATTGTTATAGGATCAACAAGTAACAGCCATCAAGGCGTCCCCAAAAATTTGGATTCCCAAAAACATCTCACATTCTACATCCGGTCCTCACAATCATTTTTCCACGCGGAGTGGTGGCTTGGTGGGCTCCACGTGGAATATTGGATGCTGGGTCGGTGGGATCGTGGAAAGGAGTGGTGGCTGTTAGACGGTAGATTGGATTGGCCTCGGATCGTCTCTGGCGAAGCCAGAAAATGGTTTCGGGTGTTCATACATTGTGTGACAGATGACATAAAAAATGGGAGAAATCATTTCATTTTATCACATGATTTTGACTTCTCCTCACTTGATATTTCCCTTTTATCTCACACACTTATTGCCACATGTCTCATTATGTGTGGAGAAATAAAAATCATAGGGTCCATGATTTTGACTTCACCACCACATGTCTCTATTCTATCTACACCCCAGACAAGTCCTTTTTGGCTTCGCCAGAGACAATCCGAGGCTACCTTATTGGTTGCTATTGGTTGTCACATTTGCTGTATTGATTTTGTCCAATCCCTACATTCAAGGGATCACTCTACTGTACTCTCTATTTATTCCATATCAATGAAGAAACAAATCATCCATTTTTCTCCAAACCTAATATGGTATCAGAGCAACTCTAATCCTGGTCACGTTTGTTTTTTTTTTTTTTCCCTGTTTTGTTTTTTCTTCTTCTGCTGCTATTCCTCTTGACGCACGCCTTTACCACTCACGCAAGAAACGGGGTGTCAAAATTTTGCCTTCTTTAAGAGACCATTAATTGGCGTGTCTCTAAAATCATCTTAACTCATTTTATTGCGATTGACACCGATTCCTTCCGACAAATTTGTTTCTAAAAAGTCAAAAAGGTAACTTGTGAGTGATTTACCGAAACAAAAAATAATTAATAGTCAACAAGAAAGAAAGTTGCGGGCCGTCTTCTCTCTCTTCCCATCTTTCGGGCCGTCTTCTCTCTCTTCCCATCTTTCTTCTTTCTTTCCCTTGTTTAGTTTTTCCTTCACAAAGAGTTCGAGATCTACGACACCGATTACATGGCACACAGAACTATGTAGTCGTCTATTCACAAAGGATTCGAGAAGACTATTTAATTGTATTATTCTTAAATTTATCAACATTAACACTTCAAATTAAGTAGGTAGCTTTCGATCACCGTTTGTTAAAAGTGTGATAATTAAATCAAGGAAAATAATTTAACTTTTTTTTTTTGAAAATGCACCCAGTGGGGGCGAGGGTTAGGCAGACCCCTACCTGTTTATTAAAAATAAAAAGGAGAAAAATATAGGGGGACATAAAACCTTACCCCAGCAAAGACCAGACTAATCAAAATCTAACATTAATGTCGTAGAAGACATGTCAATGCGAATAATCCCTTGGATAGGCAAAGGACATTCACGAAGATTTCTAAAGATGTTTGTAAGCACCTAATTTTTACACCACATTCTTAACCATGGTTAAGGATCTTTTAACTATGGTCATCCCTAGGTCTTAAACCCTAGGTAAATCCTTAGGCAAATCCTAGGACAAACCCCAAGTCCTAACCCTAGTCAAACCCTAGTCATAGGTCAAACCCTAATTAAACCCTAGGTCCAAACCCTAATCAGCCCTAAGACTTAACCCTAGTTGAACCTAGGACCTATCTCAAACCTAGCTAAGCTTAGTCCTAAGCCCTTAGGGCTCAAGCCCTTAGGTCCAAAGCCCCTAGGTCTAAACCCTCGGCCTGGGCCCAAGCCTAGGCCCAAAAATTCAAATCCTTCACCTCGTACCGTGTGTGAGCTGGGCTATGCCAGGCCCCTGTTGGGTAAAAACCAAGCTTGGCGGTAGATTATTTACCGCAATCAAAATTTAGCCTAATAGGGTAATGACAGTAATTATTCTACCGTCATTACCTGTATTGTGTTCCAGCAGCTCACCTGCCCTCCTGCGCACTTAGGCACGCCCCTAAGCAACCCCTCTCCTCCTTCAGGCCTCTGCTTAACCCTGTCCTAATCTCCCTTGTGTCCTCAGCTACTCCCCTATAAATCCACCACCTCCACAGCCCTGAAAACGGACCGTGAAACCCCCACTCCGACTCTTGTAGAAATTTCCAAAGCTTAAGCCCCTTCCCTACCTCCGTGAGCCCTCCTGGTAGCTCGAGGGAACCTCCAGGGATCACCCAGTTCACCCCTATCCCTGTGCAGCACGACCACCGTGAGCCACCACCACTATCCACCATCACTTCGGCGAAGGTAGTAGTAGCAACTGGGTAGGGCCCTACCCCTCTCCTCCCCTTTCTTTTTTTGCATCAATGTGAGCCCTTGGTCATTTCCTGTGGACTTTTATTAAGCTTTGCTAGACACCCAGAACAGGGGCCTCCCCCACCTTTATCATAGGTGTGGGGAACCCCTCACGGGTATACCATTACCTCAAGCAGGCCTCAGGGCATCTAGGGTTCCTCAGACCAGGAGAGAACCCCTAGAACCATCACAGTAGCAATCCCGTAGGACAAAACTCATTTTTGGACAAATCTAGGAATGACGGTAAACACAGTACCGCCATTCCTGGTGTATCTTGTTTCAGCTCCTGTGGACCACACCTGAGCAAACTCTGGTCCATTCCAGGGCAAGGATCAACTCTCTGAGAACCCCTCATGCTCACTTTGGTCCTTCCAGATTCACCTCATCACCTTAACCATGATTAAAATAGGAAAAATTAAAATTATGCAGAATGATGGTAGTTATTATACCGCCATTCTTGAACTTTTGTTCCAGGCACTTCAAGCCACCATGGGCCCACTTTGCAGCCCAGTCCAAGGCCCACCACACATGGCATGCTCCCCTAACCTTACTTGAGGCTCAGTAACCCCTAGATCAAGCCTTAACCCCTGTCCCTGGTTGGCAAAAACCATTCTCAGAAAAACTGAGAATGGCAGTAGAACATCTACCGTCATTTTCATTCTTTATAGAATTGGAAATAACCGTAATGAATTCACTATTATTCCCAATATCTGTTTAATGGGCTTTTGTATAGGCCCAGGCCTGGTAGGAGACCATTCTAAGCCCTGCCTAGTCCCCTGGGCCCATTTCAGACCTGCCCCAGCCTTAACCACGGGTTAACCCAATCTCAGTTAAATTTTAACCACGGTTAGCTGATCTAACCATGAGGAAAAACTCTCCAAAATTCCCTAAGAATCCATAATAAATTAAAAAGGTAAGAAATAACAAAAGTCATACTCTAATCCCTGCCTAATCACGGTTAAATAGACTAACTATGGTTAAACTCTCTTTTAACCATGGTTAGGCTCATTTAACCTTAGTAAAAATCTGAAAAAATATCAAAAACATCTAAAAAAATCCAAAATGACCAAAAATACTGTTATTGGTCCTTTTTACCATGATTAGCACCCCTAACCATGATCAATCACCTTCTTAACCCCGGTTAGCAACCCTAACCCTTAGTTAAACACCTTTTGGCCTACCGGGCCTAATCCCTTGGCCTACTGGGTCTAACTTTGGCCTACCGGGCCTGACTTCACTTCTCTTAACTGTGGTTAGCAACCCTAACCATGATTAGTTTGACCTAACCCCGATTAGCAATCCTAACCTCGGTCAAACTTAGCCTTAGCCTACCGGGCTTCACTCTTGGTCTACTGAGCCCAACCATAGTCTACCGAACTAACCCTAAGCCTACCGGGCTCATACCATGCACTTGATCAACCTCGGTCCATGTAAACCTAGTCTATTAGACTAGCCCATTAGCCACCCTTGGTGCACACACACACACCCTAGCCTTGGCACGGGCTCATGTGCCAGAACTACGCTCGGTCTAATCTCACCCTAATGTGAGTACATAGGCAACCCAATTCGGGTTCGACCATAGTTTAGCTTTTCCCTTCTTGGATTAGTATGAACTAAACCTAAGGCATTTAACTAATAACTTGACATTAATATAACTTAAACCTAGTAAGTAGGGAAGCATTGCAAAATGGAAGTGCCGGGGTGCCTAACACCTTCCCCGGGCTTAACGAACCTCTTACCTAGAACTCTAAGCAGACCAAGACCTTATCCATCACCCGAGACTTATCCCTACTGAATTAATAAGTGGCGACTCCTAATCAAAACATTTAATTGTGGGTAGGATGAAATCCGCGCCCACAATGTTACTATCTAACTTGCTGCACACTTCTTTTGAAAGATAGTCAACAAACAACCTGATTGTTTTCTCTATAAGTATGCTAAAAAACCAAAATTATACTTGTTCTTCAGACTGATAATTGTCTTCCATCAATACCACGTTTTCCACGGGGGATCCTTGTTCCCATTAATAACATCAATGATAGTCTTAGAATCACTTTCCACCACTATATTGGAAAAACCAAATTTATCACACAAGAAGCACCCATCGCAAACCGCCCTAATTTCCGCAATAGTATTCGTTTCCAAACCATAGTGAGCATAAAAAGATCATATTTCCATTATGATCATGTAAAATACCACCACCTCCACTAATCTCAGGGTTATCTTTAGAAGCACCATTAGTATTGAGTTTGAACCAACCCGGAGATGACTTCATCCATTTAGTGACTATGGGCCTCTTGATCTTTGGATGGACCGAATGAATATCAAAATAAGAGCATAAATCCCTATCCTTGTTACTGAATATCTTTGTGAACTTCCAGTTAACCGCCACTCTTTGAACCCATTCATTGATTCTTCTCAAACTCTTCTTGAAAGGTCTTTTGAAATTATCAAACCGCGAAGCATTCCGAACAACCAAATTTCCCAGCACACAACGATAGGAAGAACAGTGCAAAGAAACCCTCTAACCGAGCCAGCTTTGCCTTCCTGAAAAAATCTCATTATCCTAGTGTAAATAGAATCTTCCTCACTAATCTGAATGTTCAAAGCAAATCTCATTCTATTCCAAATGTTAGAAGCAAAATCTCCTTGGCAAAACAAATGAGATAACAATTCCCTCATAGAGAAAATACAACATTCATACTTGCTCGATAAAAGAATATCTTTGGTTTGCACGTTTAAATCCACTGGAAGAGAGTTGTGGAAAATTTTCCAAATTAGAACTGAGATTTTTAAAGGAATAGCATCTTTCCAGATACACTGAGCCCACCTAACCTTTGGGGAAGCCTTGTGAACATCCTCTCAACCAGACTTAGTAGAAAAATTCCCAGAGCTCTCTTTTTTCCAATTAATTCTGTCCTCATGGTTAGATAACTCATAAGAGTTTTGACTAAGCATTTGAATCATATCTCTAGGCAGCACATTTAAATCTACCAAGTTCCAATTTCTTCTTGTCAATATATCCTTCATCAGACGGAAAGAAGTTGGACACTCGATAGACGATTCTATCAAAGGCATCTCTTCAAATCATATATCGAACCAGAAAATTATTGCTTCACCATTCCCAATTAACCATTTGCAGTTGAGTATCATTTTTTTGATCCAACATCCAATATCTATCCAGGTTTTAGAATCCTTTATGAAACTATCAATCATCCAGGGGTGATTATTATTTAGATATTTACTTCTGAAATAATTACTCCACAACCCCTTCTCGGCAATAATTTTCCAAGCCATTTTCATTCTAAAAGCATTGGCCACATCTATCAACTTCCGAATTCATAGACCTCCCTCTTCACACGGCTTTGCAATTTTATTCCAAGCCATCCAATGAGTTCAGTTATTCCCTTCACTATCATTCCAAAAGAACGAAACAAACATGCTTTCTCCCTCCCCCTTTTGCACCATATGTCTTGACTTTTAATCATAAATATAGATTTGTAATTCAATCTTTTACAGCTTGTTTCCTCCAAACTTTTTTTTTTTTTTCTGGAGTTTCCTCCATACTTCAAAAATTCAAACAGAACGAAACAGGGAATTAAGCAATCTAAAAACAACAAAAGCATTGCAGAAGATGAGAATTTCGCTGGAGAAGCATGAAAACATGAATTTATTAATCTCACTTTCCAACTTTTACAACCACTACTCAGATACATATTTGAGACCTCCAGTTTTTTTTCCCCCCCACATACCTACCAAAAAAAAATATGAGATATCATATCTCACACTACATTTGCCAAGAAGCAAATACCCCACAATAGCAGAAGAACAGAGAGATACAGACCTGCACTTAACCTTTTAGTCCTCAATTATCATGCTAGATTGTACTTTCAGGTGCCACTTTTGAGTTTTAAAAAACATGCCTCACTGCATTAGTGTGTTTATGTGTACCATCCAAGCAAATCAACAACCGTAACATTGAGCCCCAGAACAAATCATCCATGTTGAGGATCGGACCTGCAGAACTAATGCAACAATCATGTCATGAATCATGATGGAAGGAGCTGTTTTCAAGAGCAAAGTACTATAACAGAATGAAAATAAATAATATTAGCTTAATGAAATACAGTTTTGCCAATAGAGCGGCATAGACATGGGGAGTGATGGATGCAGATAAAGGAAGTAACACCAGCAAGCATTCTGCCTCCAAAGGAGGGATAATGAATTACTCACAAGCTTTTTTGAAAAAGTGTCTCATGGGTTCCAAAAGCATGGATTCCATAATTCAGTAGTGTTTTTAACTTTGTCAAAATAATCGACCAAAAAGGAATGTTTATTTCTCCTGCATCGTTCAAGTGCCATGAATGACAGCATCCATGGTGTTGGAAACTTGGAACTACTTCCAATATATAAAATGATCTTTACCTCATTAGTTGGACACAAAAGGGTGGTGCAAGAGCTGAGCAGCAGTGGGACGGTTATCTGGATTAACTTGTAAGCATTGGAGGATGAAATCTCGTGCATCTCTTGATTGGAAATTAGGAATTGGTGGTGGTATACCATTCCAAATCTTAAATAATGCCTCCATCTGTTGTGCCAAAATTAGAGAAATAGCTGTTAAAACTCCAAAATTAACATCAGAAGTGAGTGCGTTGCGCCAATTGTTGGATTAATAAAGGGACAAACATTCAACCATCATATCAATTATGAGAAATTCGCTTAAAGATACCATGGTCTATCAGCACAAGGAGAAATATATCCAGGAGAAAAGACTGTGATGGCTAGAATTTGCATACAATTTGATGCAAGGTTCAAAAACCAGAAAACTCGACTAGAAAGTTAGCCAGGTAAAACCTAAAAATAAGGTTTAACATAACCCATAATAGGTTGTCTTTGTAGACCTAAACAAATATGACGCAAAAATAGTGTGACGTTCGAGTTTAGGCTTGAAAAAATTATTAAAATATCCTTATGTGACTCGACCTAGTCTAGTGAGTCGAAAAACTCGGCTTGACTCAACCAAGTCACCCGAGTAACTCGACAAATAGTGTCTCCTTAAAGTTTTAAAGCGACTCGACTCAAAATTCAATCAAGTCGACTAACTCGGCTGAGTTACTCGAGTGACTCGCCGAGTTCTTGAACTATGATTTGATGCATGCCTTTGACCCTGTCATTGCATGGTTGGTAGATCAGTTACCTTTCAATAGCATTTTGTTCCTGATTTGTGGGTTCGCTGCTTTTGGTATTGTATCAGTGGCTTACAGTAGATGAGGCATAGAGAGAACACTTAATAAGCATACATACAAGTGGATAGTATGTTTCGGTTCACCCTAATAGAGAGAGTTGTAGAGAGTGAAGATCACCTTGAAGTTCTTGAATTACATTAATGGTGTGAAAAATTGATTCAATTCTGCCGAGGTTGACGGATTGAGTCTACTTTCATTGTGTCTGAAGTGAAATACACTTGTATTTCAAAAATACTGGACATCGTGGTAAACTTCGGTGAATTTTGGTCAACTTCAACCGAAATAGAAAAAAAAAGTGTTGAGAAAATGCAGAACTTCGGTAGAAGTTAACCGAAGTTTACCGAAAAATTCTGAAAATTAAAGGGCTTTTAAGTTTTAACTTAAAAGGATAATGCTAATTCCACTCGCTTTAAACTTAATTTCTTTATAAGGAAAGACACGTGTCCCTAACATTAACCTTATTATAAATATAATTAGCTTTAGAAGAGTGTTGTTAGACTTAACCTTATTATAAATTATAATTTTATTATTTTAACAATTTTTTTATTACTATGTATTATGCCTATAAGGGTTTTTTTAGTAAAATTAAATAATTTCCTACTAGTTTTCATAGATTAAAATTATTTAACTACTCATCTCCTCTTCACATATTGATCCAGTCCTGTAAAAACATTAAGCTCATCAATTGCATATTGAAATACGTTTAAAGACTAAATTGAATTTCAATTATTTATAAACTTTAATGTGCAAGTTTTTCAGGTTTCTAAAACAATTATTATGGATAATTTATGAAAAATAAAGAATATACATATCTCCTTCACTTGACAAAGAGGATAAAATGTTGTATAATTTTATTGACAATATAGAGAAATATCAAGAAGAAATTACAGCTCAGACAAGCAAACAATGCATGTCACTTAACATGATTCTCACATTTGAGTACTACATGCTTGCATCAGTAATAATGAATTCTAGATGTGTAATTATGCTTAAGTACTGAGTTTCTAAAGTTTCGTCTTAGATTTCCAATGTTTCCTAAACTTCTTTAATTTTTACATAACTTTCTTGGACTTCGGTAAACTTCTTTGAAACGGTCAATTTCCTTAGTGACCGAAGTTTATACCGAAACCGAAGTTTAATACCTTTTACATTTTAATGGCAAAGCAAACCTATACTTGTTTCAAGCTACTAGTAGAGGCCGAAGGGGGTATCGGAGGGTCCCAACTGAAGGCTAACCTCGTTAAGTTAAACAAAGAAAATGGAGGAGTGGACGTATGGGTACCCAAATATGATGATGAAGCAGCCAATGCACCAAGCTCCTCATTCCACGCATGAGTGCATCTCTGAGGTGGATCTCGAGGCGCTGGGTTTCCTGATATTGATGCTAATGTGCTGATTGCGCGTCTTCTGTTGGAATTTAGACAACCCCCCTCCAAATTTTGTTTCCTTCAAAGGGAAGACCATATTGGGTTCATTACTAGAATTCTCGGAGGTTTCTCTGGTCCTAGTGGACTCCTTCACCAACTTGGTAGGAGTGTAAAAGCTCAAGTCAGGCTCTGTAACTCAACTCAATTGCTATTTTTTTTATAAGATATGAACACACACACACTCTCTTGACCGAAGGAATCAACCCACGACACTCACCAGTTCTCGGGGGAAAGTTGGATGCAGCCTTTGAGGGGGATCTTGTAGAACCCCGGAACTTTTGCCCATGTATTGGAACCCATGCCAAGGCTTTAAGCCTTTGTAATCTTCCATTCCTATGAAATGAGAAATTGGAAAGTTTTCCTAAGTCGGATATGTTAAAAATCCGGGTTTTGGTCAATAAATAAAGAGGAATTTAAAAAATTCTAATTCGCCAGAAAGGTTCCTTTTCGAATGACGAATCCAACGCAAGTTGAATCGTCAAAATCCGACGAACGAGTCAAAAGTTATGGCCGAAATACGAAAACGGGAAATCTGGAAAATTTCTGCAAGAGTTACGAACGATCGTATAGACCCTACGAACGATTGTAGGTGAAGTTACGATCGATCGTAGAAAATCTACGATCGATCGTAGAATCTCAGAAATGGCCAAAACTCTCTGTAAACGTTACGATCGATCGTAGAGAACCTACGACCGATCGTAGATCGTGAACCCAGAATTTTAATTTGTGAATTTTAGGGTTTCTTCCCTTTGCCTATAAATAGGGCTTACCTTTGAGGGTTTATGGTTTACCCTAAACCTAAAGAAGACTAAGAGAGATTAGAGAAGAAGAAGAGAGGAGAGATTGGGGATTTGCCAAGAGGGTTTGAGATTGAAGGAGAAAGAGATCAAGATCAAGGGTGATCTTCCCCAAATCAAGCAAAGGGGTTTCTCCAACCTCAGTAGCGACTCTATTCACGATTGTGAGAGTTTTTCTCGCCTATTGAAGGTCGGTACCTTGTGCTACCCTCCTCGTCATATTTTCCTTCCCTTTATTGTTATGCTTCTCTATTTCCTTACTTTCACCTAGTTGTTTCACATGATATAAGATGGATTTAGTGAATAAAATGCCATATGGATGTTGTGTTGTGATGAATGAAATGGGAAGGGCATTGTATCAATAATGAACACACATGTATGTCATGAGTGTTAATCCATCTAGAAAATCAAGATATAAGCTTTAACCATAATGTACACACCATATGTTTGATGAAATGTCAAGGTGGAAAGAATGAATCATAAATCAAGAAAAGCATGATTTAAAGCATGTGGAAATTTCTAGGGTTGTGATAGTGTGATTATTTGCTTTCTCTAATGGCATGAATAATTATGTGTTGAAATGAATATTATTTCATGCATTATTGAATTTCAAATGTCACGTTTAATTCCAAGCTAAAGCATGTACACGACTTCACGAACACGGCATGCATGGCATGGTTTTTCGGTGTTTTCCAAGACAAGGGTTTGATTCACGATTCACGAACACCATGACAAGGCCAAACATAAGGGTTGGTAATTAGAGGTAGGACATATCTTACAATATGTTTTGCCTAGCTTTTGACAAGAACAAGTGCATCTCATCGAAAGAGGGGTCTCCCCTCCCTCACAAGTGTATCTCATTGAAAGAAGGGTTCCTCCTCCCTCTCAAGTGCATCTCACAAGTTACATGAGCATGTTTAGATTTCAAGCAAACAAGACATGACATGATAAGACAAGCAAGACATGGCATGACACGACAAGCAAGACAAGATACGACAAGACTAACAAGACAGAATGTGACAAGACAAGTTTTCAAACACGAAAAGAGTATTCCAAGTCAACTCAATCACACGACATTTTCAAGAGTTTTTTCGACTTTGATATGATGCAAGCATGAACTATCAACTGTTTACTTTCTTGTCAATTGTATGAACTACTTCATGCTTTATTTCCATTATTACATTGCAATGACTGTTGGTTAGTATTCATTACCCACTGAGTATTCCATGCTCAGCCGTACTTTTGATGTCGGCAGGTGTTAGTGGAGCGCCCGCTCCTTTTGACATATGTGCTCCTGGTCCATGGGAGGAAGAGGAGTACGTCGAGGAGGCCCCTGCTGAGGAGCCTCATGTGGAGGGCTACTACTAGGTGGTAGATTCTAAGTGAGTGGGGATGAGCGTGAGAGATTTATACCCATGTATTTTGGCCGGCATGTCCGCACCTTCTTTTGTTGATTTCACTTTGTACAAAACTTGGATCATGTATACACATAGGGGTTTTGGTTAGACTTCCGCTATGCCATGTTAGTGTATGCTTCCGCTATTTTATCCTTTATTGTATATGCTTCGAGTATTTTGCAGGATGGTTTGTCAAGCACGTCATATAGGTCATGATAAGTCTTCCAAGATTCACTCTAACTCCTAGGGTGGGTTTTGGGTCACGACAGATCTGGAGGAGGTTTGTCGTTTAGAAGAACCAGAGGAACCCTCCGTAACGGGTATAAAGCAGACAAGTTCCAGAAGAGCATTTTGACAGTGTAGGTGCTTCATCAAGGGAGAACATCTCCGACTTAGTAGAGGAACTTCAGATGTTTCTAAAAGCAGTGTAGAGGAGTCTGTAGATGATGATTGCACCTCAAACTATGTGAGAAATCAATAGTAATGAATCAGAGGATTCATTTAGGGGTCTAAATGTGATACATTGGTTGTAGTCAACTCGGTGGAAGGGAGAGTAGATCGGGCATCAAAGAGGAGCTGGAAACTTAGGCTCGTGTTTACAAGTAGGGAAGAGTACGTAAATGCCTTTTTCAGAAGGTTTGAAGAAAGAGAGAGTAGAACTAAGTAAAAAGGTGAAGGAAGCTCTAGTTGAATCAAGTCTACTGACTCATCACGAGGTAGGGAACTTGCTTGATTGGGCAATTGGGGTTCGAGCAATGCGAGGACAGTAGGGTGGGAAAAGTGAGGGGGCAACGCTAAGCGAGGGGAAGCATAAGTGGCCAGTTCCATTTGTTCCTACATGAGGATCATAGTTTAGAATCAAGTTGCTATGTATCTAGGAGAAAAGGGATAATTTAAAAGCCTGGGTGGTAGGTAGCTAGGAGAAAAGGGTTACTTTAAAGTTTAAAGAGCCTTCATCATCTTGTGGCAGTGCAAGGGACCAAGCTTGATCTGATAGACAGGGTTTGTTGTGATGTGGGATTCGAGATGTTAAGACATGGTGGACCAGCAGGCAGGTGAGTTTTCACTCTCACTTCTCTTTTGGGAGAGGACAACATGGCCCCAACTCGAGGATTTTGTTTTCGCTACGAAATATATCTCTGAGATTTTGTTTTTAAGATCTTGACTCTGAGAAAGGAGAAACTATCCTGTAGTTCAGATCATATTGATGACCTCTCTCCAGTGAAGGACAAATATTGCTACATAGTAATATTAAGTAGAGTAAGTGATTGCTATTTTTTTTTTCCAGTTACACGAGTTTTACCTGATTGTATTGGCTGCCTATAGCAATCTGAGCAATCCAGTTGACAACAGTCCCTAAAATCCCATCCAGTTGATAGCATCCAGACAACCTTATTTAGCATGATTAATGCAAGTAAAACCAGGTACACCATTTTTCAATGGAATTACAATTCTATGGAGTAATACAGGGGATATAAGGTCGACAATTGAGTCCAAGGAAGGTAGTCATGCTGCAGACAGATAACAAGACACACAGAAAAATGTTCGTATTCATGAGCATACTTGACGAGAGAAGGAAAACAACATGACTTGGAGCACCATCTGGCAGTAGCAGCAAAACGAGTTCAACTAAAATTACCATATCCGCCCAAATGTATGCGATAGAACTGTTAAGGCTTAGATCACAAGAAGAATTCCAGAAATCAATTAAATCATTCACATTCAACATAATTGAGACTCTGAAATATGAAATTTAAGAGAATTTCTAAATCAACATCTTGCTAGTTTCTGTCAGTAGATTTCGTGATTGCATCTAGTTAGAATGTAGCAGAAGACAGTAGTTTGCAGCATTTACTTCAGAAAAGGTAAGACACATAGACAAAAATAAAATGCAACTAGGTTGAAAAAGAACTTGACTGTCTTGCACTACATACTAATCCATCAGATTATTCACAAATCCACTAGTGCAACTGTGCAAGAGCTTAGCTAAAACAAGAAAAAAGGAAAATCTGAATTTATACGTACAAATTCCAGAGGGTAGTATGACACTGATGGGTTAACATCTCTAACACAGTGCATCCAAGGCTCCATATATCAGCTGCAAGCCCATAGCTAGGGGTCTTCCTATTAACAACCTACAATTGCACAACTTGATAATTAGAAACATTTAATAGAAACTGTGCAAACTAGGAGGTCACAGGTATTTCTAGATGGGGTAGCTTTAAAAAATACCCCATGTCACACAATATATCAAGAAATATCGCAAGATTGGAATTCTTTGTGCAAAATATTAAATATTGATCTAGTTCAGTTATAAAAATGCATCATTTTGCACTTTGGTCGAGTTTCGACCGTAGTGAAGGGATATCACAAGTGTGCTGTTTTCTTGAGGAAAAATTCACTATTTCTTGTATTTTTGGATTAATTAAGCTTAAAACTATTCCGAGGCACGTGTAGAACGAAGTGAGAAACATGGGGAACCCTAGGACCTGATGTTTTATCGCTTGGTTTTATAATGAAGGTTGGGACATTGTGGAAAAGGATCAGAAAATTTGGTAAGGGTTTTTGATGAATTCTTTGAAAAGGGGTAATCAACAAGAGCTTAAATGCTACTTTCATTACCCTTATTCCCAAGAAAGAAAAACGCTAGAGACTTTAGGCCTATTAGATTGGTGAGCAGTTTGTATAAGATTATATGAATATATATATATATATATACAAAAACTCTTGCTAAGATTCAAAGAGATCTTAGATGCTACCACTTCCTGTCTCAAAGAGCATTTGTTACAGATGGGCAAATTCTGAATGAAATTATCATAGCTTGAAAATGCATTGAGGAAAGGGTTGAGGGACAAAATGAGTGGGGTGGTGATAAACTCGGACTTTGAGAAATCTAATGACAGAGTTGACTCCCTCTTCAGGAAATTTAGCCTGAAAGCATCCTCAGGACACTTAGATCTTTGCACTTTATGTAAAAGATTCTTAAAAACTAGGATTTACCTAGAGAAAAATTGAAGATTACGGCTGGCTATGTGGGAATGTGTGAAGAAGTCATCTTTTTTTGTTAAAAAATGGAATATTTTTTTTCATTTGGTGATGTTTACTTGATTCACCGCGAATCACGGTGATTTCACACCGAATCACAACTCTTTCTCTCTCAGTAGTTTCTTCTACAAACTCTCATTTTCCTTACAATGAAAACCAGTAATGGTGAGCAACAGAAGTTGAGAGAAGAACAATCAAGAGAAAACATCCTTTTAATATCTTATAATAATAAATATTGATTACATATGTAATAAAACATTTTAAATATTATCGAGTAGGACCCAGTCGATTTTTCAAGTTACTTGACTTGACTAATTTTCGAGTCGAGTCGATTTTTCAAAATTTTGAACCATGACACATACATATAGACACACACACGTGTACACACAAACACACACACACAAGTGCATATGCATAAACCACAAGTGCGAAAGTCTCTTGTTGAATTCAATAGTTATTTCACTTCTTCCTTCTTAAATCCCACATTGACACTATGGACCTCTTTAATTGAATGATGGGATCCTCTCCAGTAGTTGCTAACGAGGAGACTGCCAGCATGCACTCGAGAGGCACCACATACCCCTGTGCACGCCAACAAGGCTTAGGTTTGCATGCATAAAACCTTGTTTATGTGGTGCCTCCAAAGTGTTGCTAGCGGTACCAGAGAGGATCCCAAGTCTAATTGAATATGGCTAGAAATTTCATAAGGAGTTTCTCAAAATGGATACATTAGATACACTTTTGTTTCACTAAAGATAGGCTTTCTTGGAATGAAAATTTTACCACTAAAATACTTTCAAAAAACAGAATGTTCAATGACAGCAATAATATTCCCCGTCATAAGGCCCAATTCACTAATGTTGATCCCTCCCTCCCCCGTGTATATATATATATATGCCCTAGAAGAGGGTAATTCGGGAGTACAACTTTTGTTCTAACTTATGGAGTTTTTGTTTCAATTGGGATGAGAACCAGGTTATCAAGATCTATAAGGAAGTCAAAGCCTAAACACCATAACTTTATGACTCAACAATAAATTTCAGGTTATTTTCATTATTTCTCATCATACAAGAGTATACAAGTTGATGCTTCAACTCCACCCTTTGAGCCAGTTCTTAATTTTTTGGATTCTTAAAGTTCAAAATTTCAATTTCGTTTGGATTTTTAGTGCAGCTTCAGTTTCTAACTCTCAGTAACAAATTCCCGTTCAACTGTTGTTAATAATTATTTTCTTTCTTCAATGATTTAAATATGCGAGTTTAAGTTTATGAATTATGAAATTGTCAAAAGTTGGAAACAGATTGCAGAGTCATCCCACTAAAATTTTTCAGTGTCCAATACCAAATTCCAAAGCCAATGCCTCCAACTGCGATCATCACAAATAACTCCTAGACAAAGTTCTCACCACTTGAACAACATGATAAAGATGTGCGTTCCATGGTTCCGAATATTGGTTTATGGCATGGAAGTTGAGCAATATGATATGGATAGCCAACATACTATGCTCCAGTGAATATAGTAATATACTGCATCAGCAGCTCAGGGTCTAATATGCTATTACCTATCAAACTGTTGTGGTCTATACAGGATATATCATACTAACTTGGCCAACATAGTGTAAAAAACAAGTAATTTTTTATTTGGTTCAATAAAAAACAAGTATTTTACATGGCTAAATTGTAGTTCCTTTGATAGATTCAATCAATTCAGATGACATACTTGTATTAGATAATATTCAAAATCACAATTTTCTGACATTTTGATGGTAAATATTGAATTGATTGAGCAGAAACATTCAAAAGCCCTAATCAAATACAAGTTACAAAAGAGTAGAAAAAAACCTCAGGGGCCATCCAGAATGCAGACCCTTGGAAAGATTTCACATCATTCAGGTTGGTGGCCTGAGAAGGTGTACAACCAGACATGTTAGCTCAAGAAATTTGCAAAAATTTCATAAGCTATATAAGATACAAGAAAGAGATTGTATTCTGAAGAAAAAAGAAACCTTTGCCAATCCAAAATCTGCAATTTTCACAGATCCACTTGCATCCACCAATATATTAGCACATTTGATATCCCTTGAAGAGAGAAAGAAAAAGATAATATTTAGACTGAAGAACAGGAAGGATCTATCACAGCCTTATATGGAGCACTATGGCTAACTGCCAACCACTTCTACATCTTAAATCAAGGCATACTCAACAATCCTAAATGTTAGAAGGATTCATTAAGAGGTTTAGGTAAAGAAACTAGCAGACAAGTTGGCTGCATAGCAGAGTTAAAATTTATGATTCCAAGCTAACATCCAGCTTTTTATGTCATGATAGCAGGCTTGGCCTATGTATTGAATAAGGATTCCTAAAGTCATGCACACTGACCAAATTTTTCCATAACCTTTCAGTTACTGGGTACCATGGCATAGAATTTTGAAGAATAACATGATACATATGTAGTAAGTTCGAATGTTGCTAACTGGTTTAACTGTGCTAGCAGTAAACAAATGCCAAAACAATGAACTATACTGGAGGAAGACCAACGATAATAAGCCAGAGAATCTGCAACTAGCATATGCTAATATATAAATCATTGCTGAAGTTGTATACACATGCTCCTGGAACTAATTCCAGTAGGCAGCAACTGTAAATTAAAGATATCATGGAGAACAGTCATGTCAGAGTTTGATCACCATCACGCTATTTTTTGTTCTTAGAACAAAAATGCTTTGAAAATTTATTCAGTACTGTGGAGAGTAGATATGAAAACAGTGAAGAAGCAATGTGCTCATGAACTAAATTGAAAATTTCCACTTGGAAAAGCCTCGAATAAGGAATACCTGATAAAAGAGATGATCATCTAACTGTAAAGCTCTAGTTGCTCTACTAAGAGAAGGATCGTACTTTTCCAAATGGTAAATAAAACTGGAATATGAAGACAGCATGTGGGATATGCAAATGATACAACACTTTGAGGGAAAAGATAGGAATAGCATAAGTTAGCAATACAGGTTCCAAGCACTAGAACATAGAACGTGGCTAGATCCAAACAAAATTCTAAAGATGATAAAGAAATAAATAACCAAAAATCTAATAAAAGGTTTAATTGTATTACCTATGAACCACATTTTGCTCATGTAGATATTTCAAACCATTCAGGATCTGCCTTGTGTATGCAGAGACGTGAGAATACCCCAGATTATACTTTCGATAGAGATTCACAAGAGAACCCATGTTACTAGCTCAAGGAAGATATATAGTTTTGCTTCATCCTGCAAAGATCATTTAGTAGAAAATAGAACTTCAACCAAAATCCCCAAAATCCAGTAACGACACAAGCAATACAGTGAAGCAGATATCTAGATTAAAATCAGGGAAGATAATACTGCTGATCAATTGAAAAAACACGACAGAAAGCCACTATAGAGTATAATCCTTACAGACCAAATAAGAGATCCTTATCGGCTGTAGAGGAGCCATACATCTAGTGCTTGGATAATGTTTGATTGCTCAAAATATGACTTCAATATACAGAAGCAGCAAAAGTAACAGACACAGCATCAGCTTCAAGCACCAATTAGGCCTAAAGCCTGCCATATATATGTAATTTATATTTGCAAATCACTAAACTGGTTTGCATATCACGGACTACGGAGGTTTTAGTGCAGATATTGGGGCGAGTTCGTCCATAGTTACAAGAAAGGGAATCGAAAGCAAGAAGCAAAGAATGAGGCATGGAAAAGTGAATAGCATGAACAAAACAACTAAGAGACAATACATTACATAAAAGACAAGAAAAAGTATTAGAAAAAAAATTATGAACATCCTTCCAGTATCTGCCCCAACCATTCTTCTCTTTCCCTGAATTAGATCTTGCCAAAATCGTTATATAACAGCCGTTATGTAAAAGTTTAGGTAATACATGAACCAATAAGAGTTATACAATAATTTTTTCATGTAATGTCACTTACAACGTATCATATTGGAAAAAACATTAGGTAACGGCTGTTGCGTAACGTTGGACGCTATACATATTACATACTGTGCTATGTCGGTCTTTAAATCCATTCTAGCTCACTTCTTTCAGTTTTTCTTTTTCTATTCTTATTTTTTTTACTTTCTTCCACATATAGAGAAAAAAATGAACACTCTATCTTATTTTTTGGATCAAAAGCTAGATCTACACAATGAACCAACAGTTCAAAGCTTCAAAACCCATTCTTGGGAGAAAACGGATTGAGGAATTTTTATTGGGTAAGATTTCTCAAGTCTCAACTCTTGTTAATTAATACATATTAGCAAGTTTAGGACATGGATTCATAGGTTTCAAATAAAATTCATGAATATATGATGATTTGGGTTACTTATTTTCATTTTTATCTCATTATTTTCATTTTCAAGTATAGTTCTCAGATAAAATAAATTGACAAAAAAGAACCTGCTACCTCCAAAGTCAGTAAGTAGACTCGAGACATTACTTTCACAATCTATCAAATAAGATATGTGATTGATCTTCAAAGATGTAGAAAATGATCTTAAAACAATTTAAGTTATTTATGAAATCAAAAACTAGTAGGACTTGAGTCAATGGTAAATAATTATGTTATTGATTGGTCTTCAAAGATGTAGAAAATGATCTAACGAATTTAAGTTATTTATGAAACTAAAAACCAGTAGGACTCGAGTCAATGATAAATCAGAAAATCCCATTATGCTCTCAAATGAAACGATGCACACAGCGTAATTCCTAATATGTGGCAGGGAGGCAACATAACATGATTTTATGGTGAAATGCAGCAATCAATGTTATGTTTTATTGAACCCTTTCCGGGTGGGGGGCATTACCAAGCTAGACTCTACCTCTCATCTCTCGCAGGGCATTCCTTGGATGGATCATCAAGAGAACCAAAACAGAATCATGTTATTTGTTAAGCAAGCATCAAAATGTGTAGCAATTAGCAATTAAATCTATTCATTACATCTGCAAAGATTCCACATTTTCCACTTCGTTTACCCATCTAGTTGTAATCATAGTAATAACGTTCTTGAATAATTCCCTAACCTATTCATTTTTAAGGGATAAAGTTTAAAAAATGACACTTTTTTACAAGCTAACGAATAATTCCGAACTTATCCTAAATGGGCATTTCTCACAAATTATTCATTTAGGCTTATTCGGATTTCTAAAATATGAATAAGGGTAAAATAGACTTTCTATTATCAATGGGGTTATTAACAATTACTTGAGACTTATTTTGCACTGAGAAATCCCCATTTGACCGAAGTCATCAATTGAGAGAAGAAGGAGAAACCTTTATTGGAGCAGTTTTTTTAGGGTTCTGATATCCATTCGATTGAACTGAGAGAAGATGATTTTGCACGCTGATTAGTCAACTGAACTTCGATCGAACTAAAAGAAAAGATGATTTGTATTATTTATTCTTAGCTACTTCTATATTGTGATGAATAACTATGTGTGCCAAATAAATACACTCACATATCGCTTCTATGATTTTATCTATTTGGATTGTTATTTTTTCCCGATTTTATAAATCTCTGAATTGCTTATGTAATCTGAATTGCATATACGAACATGCAATCTAGATTCTTTTGTCCCCTAAAGTTACATAAGGCTTGCTTAAGCCTTATGCAATTTTTCCTTGAGTTTGCTTGTTTACATAGTTCTTGTTATTTCCGAATTTAACCCCCCGCCGAATAATTCTCGAACCCGAACTTTGTTACTATTGTTGTAATGGAAGGTGGCTCACTAGATGTTATTAATTGGATCCACATGATTGAGCCAAATCGTGGAGATTGGTAGATTCAATCGGAGATATATAACTTGAGTGAAGGCTTGCATTTTCTATTCATCAGGTTCATTGAGTGGCTAACGATGTGGCTGACGTCCTTCCTAAGAGGCTTTGTTGACTTTGGCATTTGATCTAATAAGTCTGTGTATTCGTTCCTATGTTAGCACTTTGTTGAGTTCTTGAATTTCCTCTTTGTTCTCTAATAAATTTTATTATTGACCAGGAAAAATCCCCAGAACTTCATGAAAAAAGCATCTAGGTCTGCCACAAAAAAAAAGTTGCATGTTGAAAAGATACAAAGTGGTAACTCGTTTCTCATTCTGCATACCATCTTATTAGGAATAGAACCTGAGAGAGCAGCAAAGTAAGCAAACTATAAATAAATAAATAAACTAACAAGCAGTACCTTGTCGGTGCCAAGATATTGAACTATGTTCTCATGTTCGAACTGACTTAAAAGAGCAATCTCCTGAACAAATAAGCAGGGATTGAGAGATATATAAATTATAAACGTATAAGAGCATCACATTAAGACTAAAGTCAAGTCTGTCCCACCTGCTCAAGTTGATAAATACGTTGACTTCCCTGGCTTCCTTGATCAAGCAAAGACACCTCCTTCACAGCGAAAAAGAATTCATCGCTGCAAAAAAATAAAAATGAAAAGGAAAAAAAAAGGCTTAAAATTTACGAATTGCGTTAGAGTTAAATGAATCCTATCCATGCTCGAAGATATAGCCTTTTACATCTAGCAACAATTAATCAAGTTTAAATTCCATAATGAATGTGGTTTGTCCAATGAAGCCAGTGGAGATTTGCAACACGTTTTCATTCATTAAAATTTGCAAGGTTATTCGGTATGATTTTTGGACTTATTGGGATTGCTCAAATGCTCTCCACCTACTAGACATAATGCTGGTTAGTATGAGCACCTCTGTGGAATCATGTGCCGATTCTATTGCTAATTCTGGGATCTGGTGTCCCAAATTGAGGCAAAGTATCAATGACTAGGAGTTTAATACTTTGTTTAAGCTCTTAGGGAGGCTTTCTTTGTTTCTACTTTCTCCTTTCACTGATGTGTTAAGACTGTAGTCTGGTGATAACAGAGGTCAGTCTCAGTGAGATCCTACAATCATGCTTTACTTGGTAGACCTTGTCTTCCGTTTCCTTATAGATTGGTTGGAAAGCGGGATTGCCTTTTAAGCCTCTAAGGTATCTTTCTTACTTTGGTTAGAGGCCTTGGACAAGATTCTCACCTGTGATATAAGTAGAGGGTGGAGGATTGCCAATGGTTGTTTCTTGTGAATCGATTCAGAGGAATCTGTACCTTCTCTTGATGCACTGCCTTTTGATTTTAAGGTGTGGAACTATTTCCTATCTTGCTGGGGATGTGTTGGGTATTCCCTAGCTCTTTTCAAGATTTCTTATCTTGCAGCCTCTCAGTTCATTTGGATAGGGGGACAACATCGGGGCTTTACTAGTGGCAGTGAAATTCAATTCCTTATGGAAGGAGAGGAATTCCAAGGTGTTTGAGGGAATTCCTCTTCCATCCCTTGTATTTTTCACAAGATTGGACAGTTATTGTAGTAGTGGTGCTCAATCAGAGAGGGATTGGATATTGTGGGTTTATATTTTCTGATGTAATTTTTGGATCCTCTGTTTTCTGCTTTTGGTTCTTTTTCTGTTGTTTTCTCCTGGTATTATTTACTTGTGATGCCTTTGTGTTATCCATTTTTTTCATTTTATATAATTCCTCTTTACCAATCAATAAATAAAACATTGTGTTAGGGCTGCTAGGCATAACCAAGACCGGCTATATTCTATCAGTAAAGGTTGTTTCATGCACAAGTATTTATAATCTCTAGCATCCTATTCTATATAACAAGAGAGAGAGAGAGAGGGCTGCAGCCAAATCAGCTGGAGACAAAAGGATGTCATGATCTACATTACTGAGGGGGAGGTTAGAAAATCAGCAGCTCTATTCCCCTCCTTATAAACATATCTGATATATTTTTCTTTTTTGGGGGGTGGGGAAGTTGGAGAATGTGCATTTTTTCTGATAAAATGTCTTTGCTTGCCATGGTCAAAAGCTGTTTACCTCATATCAGATATAGAAATAGCTCCCCTTAAGTGTGACTCAATAATCAGATGTTGCACATTATGTCTTTGGGCAATTACAGTCAAGGAATCAAGGTAAATACCACAATTCACCAAAAACAAACCGATTAATTTTAGTTCTTAGGATCCAACTTGATCCCCAAACTCTAATTGACAGCCCTAACGATTACACTCTACCCATAAAATCCTTCCAATAACAAACAGACCGACCTTATTTTCAGCCATTTTAGATCTTTTTTTTTAAAAAAATCAATAATTAGCTGGTATAATCGTAATTGAAACAAAAGATACAAAGTGCAGCATGAGAAGAGTTTACAAACATATAAACTCAAACCCAAAGAAAAAACAAAAAACCTTAGACTGATAATGGATTTCGTCTAACATTGCACAAACAAAATAAGAGGACTCAAACCATTACTATTTCCAGACTCTCCTTTGTTCCCAAAATGGAGCATCATTCGAGAGCAAGCAAACTAACATGAGAACATAACTTCACTAGGGAAGAGGGAGAGTCCTCAAAGGCTCTTTTGTGTGGTTCTTTCCATATTAACCACGAAACGGCTCCCGGAAGAACAGACCACAAAACCTCCCAAGCCCTATCCTCACTACCTAAAACCTAGCCAGATAAGAAATTTTCGAAGGAAGAACGAAGGACCTGGTTCACGCTCACTCGGGAGAAAATACCCCCAGATCTCATATGTAATGGGACAATGTAAGAGTAGGTGATCTACCATCTTTTCTGCTTGGTGACACAAGAAGCACCCTCTAGCCATCCTCCACTTTCTTATCTGGTGGCCAGATAAGATGTAATTTTAAAAGTCATATCGCGATCCATATGAAGCAGTTCTTAATTCTCTGAAACCACAGCTCAAAATCCCTATCAAATTGAACCATAAGCCTGTCTACCTCTACAAATAAATGCTCTCTAGCAAACTCCTGTGTTTGAACATTTTTTTTATCTACAAATTGGTCTTCAGTTTCATAAAAAGTTTGTAAGTGACACTAATTGTTTCCACCACTTTTCTTTATTGGTATTTCATCCACGGCTTTTCATGAATGATAAAGCAATATAATTTTCAACTAATACCCTATATCAAACTTAATTCTTCATTGTTTTTCTCAATTAGTCAGTGTAACCAAGTCAAAAACAGCATTGGTGCATGGTGTGTGAAGTCAATAAAAAAGAGACATGAACAGTCTAAAGGAACCACCATCAGAAGAGGGAGAGACCAACACAAAAATTCTCTCGGAAAATCATTTCGGAGAAGAAGAGATAAAAGTAAATGGTGAAGAAAGGGTTACTTATGACAGAGAAATGCAACAAATGGAAGTAGTCAATATTTTGCATCCAAATGGGGATTAAGGCAATTTGTGCAAGAAGGCAACAAAAACACAAAGTTCTGAATATCACTTTACTTACTCAGTGATCCCTTTATACACTGTTCCAAATGCCCCACTTCCCAGAAGCTCGCCTTTTATCCAACGATTGATATTGCGTCTGAATCTGCCGTTAGGCAAAATAATATACATGGGCTCTGAGGCCATGCTGGAAAAATCTGCGTCAATTGCTGATCTAAACGAACAAGATTCAGAAAGAAGATCACTCTCTTCTAATCTCATCTCATTGACCTCTTCTCTCCCAATAATTGAATCATTTTCAGATGCCCCTTCATCTTCATCATCAAAACTAAGCCTTAAATGAATCGGCGAACAACCTCTATCAACATCAGGCGCAAAAGGGCTAAAGATATCCCAGGTTGAACATGAAATGAACATATTTCATTGTCACATATGTTTTCCAATTTATCAATGTGTAATGCGAGTGTCTGATCATCACTAACGCAAACACGAGCTTCATTTACTAATGAAATTTGTTCTCCAATTCCCTCTTTCAAACCGAGACAATCCCTTCTTTTTGCAATTCCGTCCAACTTCTTGGTGATCTTCTTTATTCCAAAATGAAATGAAAAAAAATATGCTCTGATAGAAGAAGTGATGATACAAATACTTCTCCGAGAATCATGGTTTTGTTATAAATAATTGTAAACCAGACAGAGATTCGCAAGTGCTGTGAAATGAAACCCCAAGCAAGCTCAAACGGTGTAACTGTGTACGTGCACGTGATGAGGAACAAAAGCCTCTTATCAATTTAAACGCGCCTTCAGTACCGTCCGCGTCTGGGCGGGATTTTAGTGGGTTCAGAAATGAGCAGTAACTTACACAGGTTCCCATTTTATAATGGAATGGCCGGTCCTTCGTTACTCCACACCACAATTTTAAATACTTACCAAATGTGGTTAAGACTCCCTCGCAATCCAACCATGGTTTTTCAATAAATAAATAAATCAAAATCTTAATTTTAATTTAGTTAAACTTAACCAGAGTTAATGGAGTGTCTAAAGGGATATGAGGATACGGGGAGTAAGATATGAAACGGACCATGCTAAGCACTGCTCTTTTCCTATAATTGTTATAGGATTAACAAGTAACAGGCATCATGGCGTCCCCAAAAAATTGGATTCCCAAAATATCTCACTTTCTACATCAAGTCCTAACAATCATTTTCCCATCAATTTAGTCCGCTAAGGCTGACTATTGGATGCTGGGTGGGATCGTGGAAAGGAGTGTTGACTTGGTGGGCTCCACGCGGAATATGACAGATTAAAAGCCTCAGCGTAATCTACACTCTTATGATGTTTTCATAGTCGAAAGGGCGTGAGAAGAAATTTAAGGTGGACGGTTAAATTATCTGATCAAAGGGCTCAGCAATGTAGGTACCACTACAAATCCTGATGGATGAGATATGCAACGTTTGTATACAGCAATACTGAGTTTAATCTATTGTCACTCATTTGCATTAGTGAATATAAGTGGTCAGAGGTGAACCAGTGGTTCTTGGGCCTTTCCCCAAGTGGGAGGTCCTGATTCCATTTCTTACTCCCCCTTTGGGGCTAAACCTACACGGGTTTACCTGCACTTACCTGGTGTGACGGTTGCGGGCTCATGTCAAAACCTTGGGGGATTAGTCCTGACCCAAAGGGTTAGGGATATCTCCGAGTTCCAAAAAAAAAAAAGTCATCAAATCTCAGAAGACATTGAACAGGGTAGTAAAAAGAGACTCCCAACCTTTTTTTCTTCTTCTTGGGGCCATGTACATTGAGCGGGAAATTTCATTCTACCAAAGTTTTACCATTTTTAAGAGACCATTTGGCGTGTGCAACATGGCACACAAATCTTGTGTGCTCCTTATTAAAATATGTCATGTGTCCCTTGTGAACACCCCATTTTTACACCCCTTAATCCCTTTATTTTATTTGTAATTTTAATTTTAATTTTAATTTTATTATTTTATTTGAGTGTCGAGGTTTTAGATCCGAGAAAGAGAGAGAGAGAGAGATCATCCCCTTTACCCATTGTTCAAAGCCCTCAAAAGAGAAACCCCATGTTTAAAACCCATGAGCCAAAGCCAGAGTCCAACCTTAAAGCCCAAGCCCGGATCCAAAGTAGCCCAAGTGCACCTAAGCCCAAATCCTCAAAGGGTTTGAACCCTAAGGTCCAAGGCCCATCTCAATTTCCTATAAAGCAAGAGAGGAGTTTAAAAAAAAAAAGAAAAGGAAACACTATTCATTTTCGTGAAAACGAGTTAGCCGCCCTCTCTTCTTCCCCAACAGACCTCAATCCCACAGCTCGAGTTCCCCTCTCTCGGTTGGGTGGCAGTCCGGCGATTTCCCTCTCCGGCAGACCACAGCAGTCCATCATCATCTTTCCTTATCTTCTTTAAGTCGTCCATCTCCTCCGACGAGCTTAAATTCCCCGGCAACCTGTCCACCTCCGGCGTTTACAGGTTTGCGTTTCTTTCTTTCTCTTGAGTTTTAGATCTAGATCCAGATCTAGATCTAGATCTAGATCTAAAATTCAGATTTACATCTTCTTGTTTTATTTTAATTTAATTTATTTTATTGTTTTCGTGTTTGCAGGACTAGGGATATCCATCTTCTCCAATCATCCTCTCCGGCGAAGTCATCCCTTCCGGCAAGCTTCATCTAGATCCGGCCAATAGCGAGTTACTAGCATTCTGATCACACTCCCGGTCAGGTAGTCCTTCCTCATTCTTTTCATCTTTATTACTTTATTCTCTTCATCCCTCGATCCCACTCTTCCAGATCTAGAATTCTAGATCTGGATTTCCTTTTATTTGTTTTTATTTTATTCTACTTTTTTTTCATTTATTTGTTTCATTTATACAGATCCTATCTCCGATCAATAGTTCAAGGGTTCATTCCGTTCCACAGATCGGGTTTTTCATCCATTACCAGTTCCGGCCAACAGTCCTCCTTTCATTGTATTCTGATCTCTCCAAGATTTATCTCCCGGTCATCTTTTCCGGTGGCGCTACCTCTGGTAAGGATCTCCACCACTGTGCATTCCATTTCAGATCTCCTTCTATTACTGTCGGCCACTAGATTTTCATGCTTTTCAGATCGGTTACCTTCTCCGACGAGTTCGCACTGCACAACAATAACTTCGTCTTCTCTCATCTTCTCTGCTAATTTCAGCTACAGCCGCTCTCTGGTCCGTTCTAGAGGTATTACCACAGTTGTTTCTCGAGTTCCATTTTCTTTCCGATGTATTCATACATACCTTAATTTATTCAATTACCCAGTTGATTGTTGGTTTTTGCTTTTTTTTCTTTCTTTATTTTTTTATTTATTTATTATTCATTTTTGGTGATCTGATTCGTTGGAGTCGGGATGTTGTAACACCCCAACTCTCTGTGCTCGTTTTGTATCCGGCCAACATCTGTTTCTTTGGTCCGGGTTGGATTTGATCTTTAGATTTAGACCTCTGGATTTTAAAATCTATGTATGCATAATGTCTCTTATCTCAAACATTTTCAGTTCATAACCAGCCTTTGTAATTTCCTTGATCCAGTTTTGTTTTTGAAAGGGGGACAACCAGCAGAGCTCGTGATCCAGTCTTCTATTTCTGTTGTTTTGATTTTCATTCATTTTAGATCTGTATATTTGAGTGGCCGAGAGTGAGAGTTTATTTTCTATCCTTCTCTTGGATCAACGGAGCAGCCACCACCATCATTAACTTCCCTCACAACCCGCGCAGGTATATCTCTTCCCGTTATTTATTGTAGTATAATGTTTTAGATAGTTCACAATTTGAGTGGGAGATTTGAATCCCTTGGGCCTTTGAATCAGGCCATATGTTAGTGAATTGAGACCCATAAGCCCCTAGAATCATTTTAGAATTTTTGGGCTTAGAAAGATAGTGGACCAAAGCCAATTGACCATTAGCGGTCAATGGGCCTTGGCCCATTAACTTTCTCTTTGGGTCTCATTTATTTTGTCATGTATGTATGTAATATCTCTTGTACATGTGTGCAATTCATAGAAATAGGCCGTAGCTTATTTTCCTGTTTTGCCTACATTGGGCACTTAGGTAGGTTCTTTTTAACCCTAAATATTTGGCTTACCCCGTGAGTTAGCCTTACAAAAATCAAAAAATATAAAAAAGATTAAAATAAATTAAAGGTACTGGTCTATCCTCCCTTGGGACCTAGAGCAGGGTCCGTATTTAAACCATAGCCTCTTTTGGTTTAAGGCCGCTCGATCCGCCCTGCTCTTTGCCTTTAAGTTAATTAAATCAGTTAAGCTTTATTCTCCTTTTGCCTACCCTAGGCATTTAGTTTAGTTCATGACTAGTTAAAACTTGCCAAAATTAAAAAATACAAAAAAATCAAAAAATACAAAATAACAAAAACATCAAATCTAAAAGAAATCTACCTTAATAAGTGAACGCCCCCTAGAGCTCCCCCACGAGCACCTAGCCACGCAACCATCTCCCGGAATGAGATTCATAAATCTCAATTCCGCATCCCCCCAACTCAAACACGAGTTGGAAGTGACCACACTCCGAAACGAGTATAAAAACAGTCACGGACCCCGAACTACTATGAGGGTTTGATTCCGACTAACCGGATAAGTAGGCAGCCCAATCAGGGTTCGACCCCAACCAAAAATAAAAATTTTACACCCCATATTGATTTGTGTTTGATTAGCAAAATTAATAATTGTTTAGGAAATTTTAAGTGATTTTAAATGTTTGGCTTAGACCTAATGAGTAGGTTACCATCATTGGATGGAGGTCCTGGGGTGCCTAACCCCTTCCCCAGGACCTAAATGGATCTCTTACCTAGACTACTCTGGACCGTAGACCCCCTTATTTTGGATTATCTCGGGATCCTACTTCCCCTAAGTAGGTGGCGACTCTTAGAATAAATTTAGCGTTATTCCTCTATTCTCGGACCTTATCTCGATACTTAGAGTTGAGAGGGGAGGAAAGGCGGTAAATTTTGGTGTTTACAGCTTTGGCGACTCTGCTGGGGAAAGAAAAGATCCAACCTGAAAATTAGGTATAAGTTAAGCATTATTAAAATCACTAATTATTTCCTAAAGTAATTCTTACTTTTGCTAATTCTTTTTATATTGTGAGTATGTTCTTATTCTTTCTTATGTGCATATCATATTTATTGCATATTAGTGTAATAACCCTTAAACCCTTTAGTTTGACTTATTACGCCTACAACTGTTTGATGATTATCTTCAGTGCTGGGGCTTAACAGTCATGGTTTAGCTGTATCACCCCTGTGGGACGATTATTCTCAGGAAGGGATATAGACTAAACCCACTTGCGCTAATCGGCCCATTTTTGGGAGTCGCATATACGGCCAAGTGTCCCCCAACCACCTTAGGAACACCTTGCATTACCCCAGCATATGTATATAGTAGAGATATTGTGGGTATGTTCTTATTCTTCTCTTATGTGCATATCATATTCATTGCATAATAGTGTAATAACCCTTAAACCCTTTAATTTGACTTATTACGCCTACAACTGTTTGATGATTATCTTCAGTGATGGGGCTTAACAGTCATGGTTTAGCTGTATCATCCCTGTGGGACGATTATTCTCAGGAAGGGATATAGACTAAACCCACTTGCGCCAATCGGCCCATTTTTGGGAGTCGCATATACGGCCAAGTGTCCCCCAACCACCTTAGGAACACCTTGCATTACCCCAGCATATGCATATAGTTTAGGTAGAGATATAGTTTATAAGCATCTGTTTAGGAAGGTTTCCCCTAATCCTACTTTGCTTATAGCCTATACCCGCCCTGCCTTTTGATTGAACATGAAGGTACCCCCCTGTGTACCCATATGTTCATTTAAAAAAGGGGCCTGTGTGAGCCATTGTTGAATAACTCACAACCCATCTTTAGACTTTACATATGGGGTTCAAAAACCCAGATCTTAAAAAAAAAAATCAAAATCAAAATTCAATAAAAACAAAATTCAAAATTCAAAACTCAGAAAAAGAAAAAAAAATGAAGTTTGAAAATTTAAACAAAATCAAAAATTCAAAAAAAAAAAAACAAAAACAAAAAAAAAAAGAAAAAAAGAAGAAAATCCAAAATTCAAAGAAGAGGAGGTTCAAAATTCAAAATAAATAATATTGTGTTAGGTTGTCACATGTGGGGCCTGAAACCCAGTTCTAAGTGGATATCCACATTCATTTTGCATCTTAAACCTATTGAGTCTTGGTTTCCAATAACCCAATTTAGTAGGTCGGATCCATGCCCACCTACCCCATTTGATTTCTTCAAAAATAACAAAAAATTTTTTCAAAGTTTTCAAAAGAAAAAGGGTTAGTGTTTCTGCATCTCATATGCATGTCATCGTGTTTACACTTGTATATATACTTACACTTACACATATTTTCAGTCAAATGGCAGGCCCATCTAGGATGCCAGAATCAATGAATAGATCAAAACCTAAGATGAATTTGAAGCTTACGGCGGCATGTAATAAAGAGCTCACCGAAATAGTAAATGCCCTCACTCCAATGCAAAAGCTATATTGGAGACAGAAGACTCACTTGGGCTATATCTTAGACCTTGTCTTGGTAAAGCCAGATTGGCGTCTCATCACGGCAGCTATACAGTGTTGGGATTCTTCAGCCGTGGTTTTCCGTTTCGGAAGAAATGAGATGTGCCCAACTTTAGAAGAAATCTCTACCATTCTTCGGTTGGATTTAACTGACACGGTGATTGTTCCTCGCTACAAACGATCATACAAAAGGGAACTATCAGAATTTCTGCGAATTAAACCTTCATTGTTGGAGAACTGTGCCAAGGATTCTTACTCCAGGCTGTCCACAAGTTATCTTCTAAAGAGATGCAAGCACAACTGGAAACCAGAGGACCAAACTGTAGATTTACCTGGATTCAACGCCTTTACTTTGGTGGCGGTGTCGCAGCTGGTTTTTCCCAAGAATAGCCGTGAGTATGTAGAGTCAGTACTTGTGGGAATCATTCAAGATGTGCGCAATGGAGGTACTCTTGTTCCAGTTATCTTGGCGGAACTATTCCTAAGCCTTAAGCATGCAGCTGATACCGGAAGGAATTTCTTTAATGCAAGCATCTCTTTGCTATTCTTATGGTTAGTGGAGCATATACCATCATTGATCACTGTGCCAGCAAATATCAGTGGGTATTGCAGTTTACCAAAAAATTTTGCTAAGGTGCAGTCAAGCTTAAAAACCGTAGATGTGGGGAAGTTGTATGAACACCTCAATAGCCTTTTAGATACTCAGATAATTTGGAAATGCGATTGGCTTAATATGAAGGTTTTACCTCGTTTGGCCACTGTTAAGAGAAGAAGCATAACACTTGCAGGAGTGACTGGGTCATCACCTTATGTACCCATCAGGGTACTTCGCCAGTTCGGTTACCAACAATGTGTACCAGTGTTAGATGACTTATCTCAGGACTATATCCGTTTTTTTGAGTTATCGGAACTCATGGACAGATGTTTTCAGACAGAGTGGCAGTGGTGTAAGTGGAGCAAGTTACCAGGATATGTGGTATCGACTGGACCACCAACAAAAGAAGGATATGATCTGTGGTTGGAAAATCAACAGGTTGTGTCAGAGATGCCTAAGCCGGAAGAACTACCAACACCTGTGTCGGTACCCTCAAAGGGAAGTCTCCCTTTTTCTAAAATAGCGGTCCCTTGGGAAGATAAGTTCATACAAGCTCAACTTAAGATTCTCGAAGACAGGAAGGAATTGAAGAAAGCACAACAGGCGCATCGGCAACAAGAAGCCAAGATGAAGGAGATAGCTAGTGCAAAGGAAGAGCAGTTAGAACAGGCCCAGCTCAAGATTCTCAAGGGCATGAAAGAATTGGAGGAAGCACAACAGTTACTCCAACAAGAGAAGAATGATTTGAAGCGTCGGCACCAGCTTGCTCATGATGAAGAAAAGCAATTAGAGCAAGCTATGCGAGAGTTCCAGAAAAGAAAGAGAGATGATGCTCGAGACTCCCGTCAGTTTGAAGAACAGTTTTGTTACTATCAAGAGCAGTTGAGCGTATCCAGGCATAACGCAGAAGTCAAAGCTTTGGAGTTTGACTTCAGAATTCAAAGTGCTTCGGACATGGTTGACAGGTTGGAGAACGAAATTGCATGCCTCCATCAGCAAGTTCTAGATCTTGGGGGCAACCCTTCATCATTTGGTTATGGCTTCCCAGATGGGCCTGTATAGGGTTGAGTCTTTTTCTTTTTGTCTTCCGTTGTTTTTCTTTATTTTCTTTTGGGTCAGTGTTGTCTTAAAATCACACAAACACTTGCATATATAAAGAAGTGATTTTCAACTTTTTGCTGTTAAATCATGCATTCATGTTGAATCGTTACATCTTTCTCAGTGTTGCATGAAACAGCGTATTGTCACTCGTTCTGTATCTCGTGCCCTTGCCCAAGCTGCGATAATAGATTTGGACAGTCCTGAAGTCGTAGATTGGTCATCTCAAAGTTCAGCAGACATGGCTGCTCCCAACAATCGTTTGGATTCAAGTACAGACCAGCTTGTACAAGCACACGATCAGGAGATACATGGGATGAAAGCCCAATTGGATAGTATTCAGGAAACCTTGCAGGCTCTGATGACTTTACAACTTAACAAACCTACTCACCAACCAGAAGCCGGACCATTTCAACCCGAACAACCTAGAACTTCATTCCAACCAGAAAGTTTTCAACCAGACCCACCCAGAATTGGAACCTTTCGGCATCAACCAGACCATTCAGGGTTTAGACCTTTCTGACCAGATTAACCTAGGGTTGAGATTCCTGCTCCAAACTTTACCTTTATCAATCCTCTTCATGATCAGCCGGGTGAGGATGGTGATTTTGACTACACCCGATTTGATGGAAAAACTGGCGAGGCTGTGCACTGCGACCATCACAATCCAAAAATACCACAGGATTCTGAGCTATTGGTGTCTCTCAAGAGCCAACAAGAAGAAATTCGTCAGCTGAAAGAGATGATGGAAAAAATGCAAGGGGCATCATCCTCCTCTACAGGGATAACTCTGGATGACCTACTCTTCTCCTCTGATACTTTGGTTCCCTCAGATTTTCGAGTTCCAGAATTCACCAAATATGGGGGCAAAGGATGTCCGAAAGAGCATCTACAGTTGTATGTGGGAGACATGATGGCTTACAGAGATAAACCATCATATCTTATCCAATATTTCCAGAAAAGTCTGAAAGATGCCGCTCTCAGATGGTGGCTTTCAATTGATAAGAAGCGGATTACCAGTTGGCAGGATGTGATCGATCTCTTCATCGATCAATTTTCTTTTAACTTGGAGGTGCTCCCTCAAAAGAGCGATCTAGAGCAACTGTCCCAGAGGAATAATGAATCATTCATTGAGTATGCCGCTAGATGGAGAGAAATGGCGTCAAGACTATCAGTACAGTTATCAAAGGAAGAAATGGCTTCTACCTTTTTGGGAACCTTACAGCAACCGTATTCGACACTGATGATAACTCTACCGGCAACCGATTTCAAGGTAATTGTCGAGACAGGGGCAAGGATTGAAACAGCGGTAAAAAATGGTACTATACATGCCAGTCTTAGCCATACATCTCCGAGGTCAAGTGCTCCATTTAACAGGAATAATGGGCAGAAGGATATCAGGAAAAGAGAAGAGGTTAATTGGATTGCACCCAGTGCACCCTTGATGTTGCCTGCTCCACCGATTCGACAACATCCTCAACCTCAAAATCCTCAGCCGGTGAGACAAAATCAGTATCAACAGGCGCGACAGCCAGTGAGAAACCCTCAGAGAAATTTTACTCCCTTACCTTACTCTCTAAGTCAGCTCCTGACTTTCCTTCTCAAACAGGATCTCGTGACTCTAAAGGGACCGACTCCTCTCGTTCCAGTTGATAAGCAAAATCGAAATTACCATGCAGATCATTATTGTGCATATCATCGAGGCCCTGGTCATGCTACAGATGTATGTTACACTCTTCGACATGATATTCAAAATCTGTTAGATCAAGGCAGAGTTGAATTTACACCGGGAAATACTAGCATCATCTAAGCTCCTCTTCCTCCACATCAAGGGCAGATTAATTTTCTGAGCGGGGACGAGTCTGATGGTAGTATAGTGGAGATTGTTGGGCCGTCAAAGATAAATGATGCTATTTGTCCTTTATACCGAGTCCCTGTTCGAATCCCATATCCTCAGTCTTTGTCGTCTTTCGAATCCCCAGTCCTTCAACCGATTCAAATACCTTGCATGTCACCAATCCAGTCACCTACCATTCTTCCCATTCAGCGTCCTATACAAATCCCTTTTATTCCTGATGAAAAAGAGAAAATTGTCTATACCATCCCTTGCCCTGCTGGTTGGCCTACGACCCCAGTTGTATCATCTCCATTACCCTTTGGTAAAGGTCCAGTTCAGATTCCATACATTCCAACACCAATCCACCCCCTTAATCGTTTACCGGCCCCTCCATCTCTCATTCTGGACAATGAAAACATCACTGCAATAACCAGGTCAGGAAGAGTTTACCAGCAACCAGAAGTTGAGCTGCCTAAGTCCAAGGGCAAAGAGCAATGTCTGAGTCCTGAGCAACAAAAAGAAGAAGATGCTGCATTATTGAAAATTTTGGAGAAAGCAAAGGAATATAATATTGCCCATCAACTTACAAAGCTCCCAGCTCAAATTTCAGTAATGGGATTACTCTTAACTTCAGAGCACCATCGGGAACAATTGCTCAGGGTGTTTAACAACGCTCATGTCACAAAGGATATAACACCCGAGCGTTTGGGGCAACTGGTAGGTCAGATTCTAGAACCAAAGACCATTACCTTCAGTGAAGAGGAAATTCCAGACAGTGATAAAGAACACACCAGAGATCTTTACATCTCAGTGCAGTGTAGGGGTAAAACACTTTCAGCAGTTTTGGTAGATAATGGGTCTGGTTTGAATGTTTGTACATTAACTACTTTGGAAGGTTTGGGAATGGATATCAGTCATGTCAAGAAAAGGCCTATGACAATTAGAGTTTTCGACAATTCAACTCGACAAAATTTGGGAGACGTCGACTTAAACATTTCTATTGGACCATCAGAATTTTTGACCAATTTTCAAGTGGTTAATGTGCCAGCTTCTTTCACTCTTCTTCTTGGAAGGCCGTGGATCCATATGGCCGGAGCCATCCCTTCATCACTTCATCAGAGAATTAAATTCATTCAAGGCGACCAGTTGATTGTGATTCCGACAGAGTCTTTGGCAAGTACCGTTGGGGATGTCCAAGAATTGGGACAAGGAGCAGCTTTTATGACTTATCAATTCGAGGAGGTTACTTGTATTGCTCAGCTTGAAAACGAGAAAGATGAATATATACCAGCTGCAGTGAGGATCATGGCAAAAATGAAGTATAAACCTGATTTGGGTTTGGGAGCCCACCATCAAGGAATGAAGAAGCGGTATGTGGCACCTCGCTACACACCTCGTTTCGGAATAGGGTACAAACCAGAGTTGAAAGATTTCCTGAACAAGTTGACTAAAGGAAAATCATCAGTAAAGTCGGTGCCCCCACCTCCCCTATCTGTTACCTTTTCTACCAGTACTCCCAGACCCTCTGATTTTGAAATCTATAAAAACCTTCCTTTTGAGGAAACAAACCTAGAGCCAATTGTCAACCCTGCACCTAAACCTCAGTCAAAAGACGATCCTGCAAGGTTTCTTGAAATGTTCGAGGTGGCTCAATTGTTTGAAGAACTCACTGTTGAAGATGCAATCCAGATTGATTACGTGGCAGAGGAACAAGTGTGCACCCTCTCCAGTGCTTCGCAAGCATCATCCAGTTCTGTTCCGCTCATACGAGCCAGTTCTTCTCCTCTCGTATGGTGGACCGATCCCATCACGGTTGAAGCAGCCAGAGGAAGGCAGGGAAAGAAGGTCGGACTAGTCAGACCATGACCCAGTTTCTTTTCTTTATTTGTTCTCTTCATCTTTAGGTCAAAAAGAGAAAAACCAAAAAAATTTATTTTCTAGGCGGTTTTGTTGGTCATTTCAAAATAGTCAATAGTCTTTTGCTTTACGCATCTTTGTAAATATTACAAAACATCAGAAAATCAATGAAATTCATTTTCTTTGTCTCAAGACTTGTTTCCTTTTGTATATATATAAAATTTTGGCTCATGATGGTATGACCTAAGTCTCCAAAAAAAAGGCTTAGTGATCTGAAGTCACCACAAAAAAAAAAAAACTCAAATACTAAGACCGAGCTTATTGGTTTGCCAGGGAATTACTCAGGATAAAGCTAATTCTAAACATGAAATCAACCTTGAACTTTTGGAAGTAGAGTATGACGAAGAGGAAGAAGAGGAACCTCCGCAAGAGATCCTCGGCCTCCTTGAACATTACGAAGGGATATGTAAACCTAATGAGGAGGACACCGAGACCATAAATCTCGGATCCGAAGATGATCCTAAGTGTGTGAAAATTGGCACTACAATAAGTCCTGAGCAAAGGAGCGCTATGATTGACTTCCTCAAAAGTTACATTGATGTATTTGCTTGGTCATATGCGGACATGCCCGGCCTTGATCCAGAATTAGTAGTCCACAGATTGCCATTGAACCCAGGGGTAAAACCAGTTAAGCAGAAGCTCAGACGGTTAAGGCCAGAATGGTCTCAGAAAGTTAAAGAGGAGATCGAAAAGCAAATAAGTGCGGGTTTTCTAGCAGTGGCAACTTACCCAGAATGGCTGGCTAATATTGTACCGGTGCCTAAGAAAGATGGCAAGGTCAGAATGTGCATTGATTATAGGAACTTGAACAAGGCTAGTCCAAAAGATAATTTTCCACTTCCTCACATAGATATCCTTGTCGATAATACAGCTGGACATGAAACCCTATCTTTCATGGATGGGTTCTCAGGATACAATCAGATCAAAATGGCCGAAGAGGATATGGAAAAGACCTCGTTCATTACCCCATGGGGCACCTTCTGTTACAAGGTCATGCCATTTGGGCTCAAGAATGCAGGGGCAACGTATCAAAGAGCAATGACAACATTATTTCATGATATGATGCACAAGAGTACAGAGGTTTATGTAGACGACATGATTATCAAATCCCCATTGGCTAAAGATCACCCAGAAGATTTGAAGAAATTATGTGACAGACTCAGAGTCTTTGGTCTAAGGTTAAATCCAGCAAAATGTACGTTCGGAACAACGTCAGGAAAACTTCTTGGTTTCATTGTCAGTAAAAGAGGAATTGAAGTCGATCCAGCTAAAGCAAGAGCTATCATCGAGATGCCTGCACCTCAGACAGAAAAGGAAATTCGAGGATTTCTGGGCAGGATTCAGTATATCAGTCGTTTTATTGCACAGCTTACTCCGATTTGTGAGCCGATTTTCAAATTGCTTAGAAAGAATGTGCCGACAGTCTGGTCAGATGAATGTCAACAGGCCTTTGATAAGATCAAGCAATATCTTCTCAATCCACCCGTGCTTGTCCCTCCGACACCCGGACGACCACTTTTAATGTACATCTCCATCCAAAAGACTTCAATGGGCTGTGTGCTAGCTCAGCATGATGAATCAGGCAGAAGGGAACATGCCATTTATTACATCAGTAAGCGTTTGCATGAATACGAAGAGAAGTACAATGCATTAGAGAGGACTTGTCTAGCATTGGTTTGGGCTACCCAGCGCTTACGACATTACTTATTGTCCTACCCTGTGATTCTGGTATCAAGAATGGATCCACTCAAGTACTTACTGGAGAAGCCTGCTACTTCAGGAAGAACAGCCAGATGGCTCATGATGTTATCAGAATTTGACATCACATACATGACGCAGAAATCAATCAAGGGGCAAGCAATTGCTGATCATTTGGCATATAACCCATCGTCCGACTATGTTTCAGTGCATGACCAATTTCCGGATGAAGCTATTCTAAGTTTAGAACCAGAAGATCCTGATTATATTGGATGGGAAATGTACTTTGATGGAGCCGCAAACCAACACGGGATGGGGCAGGAGCATTCTTAATCTCGCCAAAGGAGCTTCATCTTCCTATCTCAGTCAAGCTAAATTCCAGAATTCAAATAA